>JAHKKF010513699.1:0-42298 GCA_019740295.1 Labeo calbasu
ACATTTCGACTTTATTCTCGAAACATTTCGACTTCATTCTCGAAACATTTCGACTTTATTCTCGTAGTATTTCGACTTTTGTTCTCGCAGTATTTCGACTTTATTCTCAAAACATTTCGACTTTATTCTCGCAGCATTTCGACTTCATTCTCATAGTATTTCAACTTTATTTTCTAAATATTAAGATTTTAATCTCGTAATTTTAGATCTTTTTTTTTTTTTTTTTGCGTGGCACTAAAGTGCCATCACATTTTTTTACTATATAGCCCAGTCTTAATTATATGGCTTTAGAAAAGAAGGAAAGAAGTGCACAGATTGCGCAGAGTGCTTTTATGTGTTTTTTTAAAATCCTTCTTAACAGAGAACCAAGCTGCTCTGAAACACTGAAAACACTGGATCTCGAGCTGCTTGCATGAATGAACACAGTGCAGCAGCTTACTCTAAAACATGGAGCACGACAGACTATACATTCATTTAAAGCATAGTCTGATTTTATAATCACACTAAGCACAATTTCAGTTTAATTTGTTTAACCGTGCAGCCCCATTAATTTAATTTAAATTTTATATTAGATTTAATTAATTATTCATTTTTAACTTCTGGGAAACCCCAAGAAAGAAAGGCGAAAAGTGACGTATTTGACCCCTCAAAAAAAAAAAAAAAAATCATGTTCCTTACAGAAGAGGTCACTGCATGTATGAAATGCATTTTTATGCACAACCCCTTAAAATGAAGCGAGTGTCATCGTTGTCCTAAATGAAATCTGGAGGCAGAAAAACATCAAGTTTCAAAGTCATAAACCCCGTTACAATGATCACTGACGATCTACAAGCAGTCTGTGACTACGACGCCCATTGGAGGTCCTACTAACAATCAATTCCACACTAATGCTCAAGGGCCATGAGAAATCAATCACCTGAAAAGAGCACAGGGATATCTGTGAAGGTGTTCTGTAATCACATGACTGCTAATAGAGGCTATTCAAGCTAAAGGCACATGGGGTCCAAGCAAGATGAATAGTTACATTAACCCAGGCTCAAAGAGCGGGCCGGTGAAATGGCTGGCTTGTTTTCTTCATTGCTGCTCTATTAGCGGCAGGTGAGGTAACAGCTCTGATATGAGATGAACTAAACGTGCATCTCAGTCAGGCCTGTCAGCCAATGATTGCTGAGCCTGTAACGACGCTCTCCGGTAAAGACTCTTGTACCTTCACGTTGTCTGACTCTACAGCTGCCGTACTTCAATATACATTAATCATGAAATACTGTTAAATACAGTTACCGTTTGGAATTTTACCAGCTGGCAGAATAGCTGTCAATGCATTAGCACATCCTAATGTGCGGGTAGCACCATCTCCAGACAAGAGCTGATATTCTTATTGGTTGGGAAACGTTTAATTGTGACAGACCTAGACCTAGAGATCTAAAAAAAAAAAAGTTTAGACTAATGAGAATTGCTTCTTAGGAATACACTGTTTTGATTCATGATGTTATGATTTATACAACAAATGTTGCTTGCATGGAATATTCATGTTTGTTGTGTCAATAGGCTTTGACCTTCATCTGACATCTCACATACATTATATGCATAAAATAACGAATTCTGTTTTTAGGACCAGGGATTTTTCCATCTAAATTTGACATCTGGAAATTGCATTTGTCTTGTTTTTAAAGTATTATTTTTAAAGATAGTACAATACTATCATGATACGTACATATTTTGTTTACTGTTTTTATTTTTATACTTTAAATTATTTTGATAATAATTCTCTAAAATTATTTTATAATTTAAAATAATTTTTACAATATGTTATCATATTGTTTTTTTTTTTTTTTAATGATTACATTACAAAACGTTTTTTGCATTATGATAATAAAAATTACAGGAGGAAAAAGTGCTTGAATATATGCACTGTAATGAAAATGCCATCCTAGTGCAAAAATCTTCCTAAAACAGGTTTTATTTTTTTAAGCAAAATATAACTTCATTTTTTGAGATTGTGGTGAAATATAAACAAGAGAAGTTCTACATTGGTTTCATGAGATTTACTCATAATCAATCTACTAAAAGAAAAAAAAATGGCAAGGAAGAAATATTTACAGTTGGTAAATTCTCATCTCAGGTCATTGCCACATGTGGAAAAAAGTTAATTTTAGACCCAAGAGTAGAGGACAGTTATGGCCTCGAGCTTTGTATGAACAGGCTGCAGCAGGTCTTTTACATTATAGCTGAGAATGTGAATGTTCCAAAATGTGCTTTCCCAAATTCCAAAAATATTCAAAATCTTGTCAGAAAAAAAACAATAATTTGAAAATACTTTATGAAAATTAATTCACATGCCAAATGCCTCAAACAATTTCAGCTTGAAATCTGCCGCCACATACATTTTTTTCTGAAAAAGATTTCTGCAAGTTCAGCAATGCAATACTGGTTTTCCATTTCAGAGGAAGCAGGACACAACACAAGGTTTACACTTGTGCTCCCTATACAATTACAATTGTACACAGATTTTTTATGTATGGCACCATCTTCCATTCTTTTTACAGCGATAAGTGTAAGTGTTGATTTACAGGCACAGTATATCATGTATGCTGTTGGGAAGTATGGTGCACGTGATAGGAATGTCACATAATAAAGAAATTAAGAAACAATGTAATATAAGTACATAACATATCAGATTAGTGTTGTCACGATACCAAAATTTTGACTTACGATACCTGACTAAAATATCACGATACTACTACTGAACCGATACTACGAGAAAACATAGAACAGGAATAGTAATTGAATAACAGATGATCCAAATGGAGATCATAGTTATTTTATCTATTAAAACAAAGCATTTCATTCCCCCTTTAAAAAAAATAAAAAACAAAATAATAGTAATCACATGCAAGTGCTATTTATATCATGACATAGTAATTTTTTGTTATTAATAATAATAAAAAACTAGATGCAAGTAACAAACTAAACGACAACTACAATAAAACAAAGAGACACAAATGAAATAAAGAGGGCCCTATGAAATTCAATTAAAATTTTTCTAGACTCTATTTTAGTAGGTACATTAAAAAAATATTTATCAATAAGCATGTCTAATTAATTGAAATCATGAAACCTGCAGAATTTAACAGCAATTTATTAAAAGTTTAACAAAAATTACATGTTTTTAAGGCCCTATGAAAAAACGTTTTATTATTTTTCTCAAATTCAGTTTTGTTTGTGAATCTCTGTTTTCCATTAATTTTCTGGATTCTATTTTAATAGTTTGATTACATTTGAATAATCAAAAGCATGTCTAATGAATTTATAAAGGATAAATAAAAAAAAGCCGCAAAAAAGCGGCTCTTGTTAAAATGCACTCTCAGAGTACCGGTACTAGTAAAATGCGAAATCGCACCGTTTTTAAAAGCAGGGTATCGCGTTACTTTTAAAGTACCAGTATATTGTGCAACAGTATATTAGATTATACAACTTCGGACACATGTGAACTTTTTCTTAATGATTTAAATTGTTTATTGCACACACAAGTAATTAAATACCTTTTTTTTTTTTTTTTTCTTTTAAGATTTATTCTTGCCGTTTTTGCCTTTATTAGGATAGGACAGATCAGAACTGACAGGAAGTGAACTAGGAGAGAGATAGGGGGTGGATCAGCAAAGGTCCTCGGGTCGGGATTCGAACTTGGGACGCCTGTAGCGCAGCGGCGCTGTATGTTGGCTATCGGCACCGATGTAATTAAATACTTCTTATCATTATTTTTCACATTTTTATCTATTTAACTTTATATTTTAATGTTTTCAGAATTAACAAAATGATGATACTATTCATAATTGGCCAAATAATGATACCAAACAACTTCAAAGCTTCACAATTCTAGAAAAATCATTCATAATAATTGACATGTCAGTACTCCGCACCAGGGTACTGATTCATTATCAGAATGCAGAGCAATGCAGAAATGCAGATTTGTCCCTCACCTCTGTTCATTAGGTCATTCTGACATTATAGTCTAGTAACGGGATATTTTACACAAAAATGAAAATTCTGTCATCCTTTACTCACCCTCATGTCATTCCAAAACTGTATGACTTTTGCTGAACACAAAAGACAAATTTGACTTCCAGCATATTGACGAGGAAAAAAAACAAACAAATCCCAAAATACTCATGAAGGTGAGTAAATGATGACACGCATTTGAGCTTCCATGTTTATTAATTACTATAAATGAATTAAAAGTAAAATGCATTATTTGATAAAATATTTAAACAATTTTAATATATGAAGTCAGAGACCGAGTGCAAGCATATGTCTCTAACATAATTCTGTCATTTTAGCGAAGCAAATTATGAATATTTCAATTCTGGAGTGTCTATTTAAAAAAAGGCATAAAGACAGCACTTTAAATCCAGCAGCAGTGGCGTAGTGAGTAAGATGCATGGCAGTATCTTTAGACACAATCGACCCAAGTTTTTCACCATTCGTTTTTTATCGTCTTTCACCAAACTCACTAGGGATGCACAATATTATCAGACTAATATCGGAATCGGCCGATAATGGTTTTAAATGTAAATATCGGCATTGGCCCAATATGAAAAATTATGCGATATGCGAAATTATTTGTCTTGCTGATAAGAGGAATAACTCACAGGTGCTCAGGGTGTATAGCGATTACATCACGTCAGCAGTGTGGCTCATTCTTGAAGCAAAGTTTTGCCTGAATGATGATTAGATTTACTGTTTTAGATTGCTGCATTTAATCTGAGAATGCACATACAGAATGACGCTTTCGGTGTGTGACAGAGTAAACAGTACTAGTACTAGCACGTGCAGCGGCAACCTCCCCCAGGTCCTAATGCCCGGTCGGGAAACAGTTTTAATCCCGTAGGGGGCGTTGTTGGTGTACTTCTAATAAAATTAAAGTAAAATACGCAAATAACATTTAGACTGTTTCTGATAACACACCTGAACCAACTAATTAGGATCTGAAGGAGCACTTAATAATTACAGACAGGTGTGTTTGATCAGGGTTGGAGCTAAACTCTGCAAGAAGGTAGATCTCCTGTTAAGGTTACCACTGCATTTTTCTGGGGAAAAAAGTGCAGCGACTGATATACAGTTTCTTTATAGTTTTATTATAGCTTTATAGTAATTTTAAAAGCTTCAGTGTACTGTCATTATAAAATAACTTCATTGTTTCTTTAATTCTAACAAATAAGTTCTTGTTATAAAATAACCAAAACTAAAAATAATTTGCTTATAATTTCTGGTAAACTTGGTGTTGTTTCCAAGCAACAGGAAATATATTGGTATCGGCCAAAATTAGTTGAAAAATACTGGCATATCGGAATATCGGCAAAAATCCAATATTGTGCATCCCTAAAGCTCACTCTGCTCCAGGTCTTCTCTCTTTTCACATATCAGATAAGAAAGGCATTTATTTAAATAAAAATTAAGGAAATTTTGAAATGTGGAAATAAAGCGCTGTATGGATATTTAATAATAAAGTGTTTATCGGGTAGGGTTAGGGCTAGGTGTAGGGAGGGCTTTATTATCCCAATAAGGCAGCATCCATTTCATAGTTTTAAAACATACGATAATTTACACTCAGTGTGTTACTGCATACTGTTTTTTAATGTTCTACAGTGGTGCCAATATCTGCCACTATTTGCAGTAAGTATAAATGGCATCTAACTACAATTTACACGTATTGCAAATACGATACTGCTAGTTTTACAAAGTTTAAACAGAATCTATTGCTATTTGGACTCAGTGTAATAGTATCTTTCACTATTAGTCTTTCTATTCTGGTGTCAAAATTGTCCTCTGCATGGGGGAGAAGGACCAGTTTCAACCCTATTCAATAGAGATGCACCAATCAACCGACCGGTCAGTCTGCCGATTCAGAAAAAAATATTATTTAGGTAAACAACATTGCATGACGTTTCACAGAATATTAATGTTACTGCAATGTGACTCTGATTTTATACAATAGTAGTTCAATAAACAAAAAGTTAAAATTAAGTGACTTACATTTTAGACACAATATTGACTGTTTTTGCTCAATTTCGCTTCTGAAAATAGTTGCAATCAAAGCCACAGCAGAATAAATACATGACTCACAGACATTTGTCGCCACCTACTGGTAGTTTGGTTTCATAATTACATAATCACTGCATTTATCCCAACATTTTTTATTTGTATGTTTAAAAATATTTAAAACATTAATCAAAAAAATATTAATTATGAATTTATTTGCACTGGAAAAATAGGATAGTTTTTGGTTTGTGTATGCTGTCAATTATAGTTCTTAGAAAGAAAATAGGATTCTACAAAAATCGGTATCGGCAGGTCACACACAAAATAGAATCAGCTATGAAAATTGCAATCGGTGCATCTCTACTATTCAAGTCCACACTTGACGCAATAACAAATATAGCATTTTAAAGGATCAGTTCATCAAAAACTGCTGACAATTTACTCTTCCTCAGGCGTTCCAAGATGTAGATGTGTTCGCTTTATCATCTGAGTTATAAACGGCACTTGATCTGTGCATATTTCTCTCCTGATTCAGACAAGATTATTTTTTCACTGAGAAAGCAATTTTATCGATAGACTCGCATTTTAACAACAGACTGAAGTTAATCTTGATGGATTTGTTTCTTACAAGCATGCAGTTTTTCACTTCACAAAATGTAATGGACTGAAGTTGTGTGGATTATTGTGATGTTTTTTTCAGCTGTTTGGACTCCCATTCTGACGGCACCCATTCAGTCTAGGACATTCATTGGTGAGTAAGTGATGTGACGCTGAATGTCTCCAAATCTGTTTTGATGAAGAAACAAACTTTGATGAAAAAAAGAGTTTTTGTTTTTGTGTGAACTATTCCTTTAATGAACTATTTATTTATAACTATACTGTTTATCATGTCTGTTTTTAAAGGTCCTTTTAACTCTATTTTGGTATTGTTCAAAACATATCGAGAATTTCGTATTGCTGCACTATCTGAGTTCATACAAAAGATTAAAACAAAAAACATATATTTAAGAGAGGTAATCTGTAGATAATAGACATATGAAAGTTTCATATCAAACACAAGATTTTGAAATAGGCTGTAGCTTTCTATGGGAGCTGATTCTGGAAGTCATCCACTGAACCCGTTTATCTCCACGCACCGCACTACAGCAACTGCAGGAAAATAACCTGAAGCCAGTGGGAATTTCAGTTTGCTGGTTTGTTCTTGATTATTCTATTTCACTATAGGCCTCTGAGCCAAACAATATAAAAAATGAAAAGGTCCACAGGCATCTGCTCCCACCACAGCAGACCCTGAGCACGGACTCTCCGGGGACAGCCGGGTCAGGTGCGAGTTCACCGGCTGACGGGGCGCGACCGACGAGAACGCAGTCCTTCACACAGTCAGAGGGTCTAGCAGGCATCATTATGGGGGCGGCAGTATTCATTAACAACTGCTCCCTGTCCATATCCTCATTTGTGTCCGTATCCAGCAGCAAAAACGGGGGTAACTAGGGAGTCTGGGACAAGCACGCTTGTCTGAGCAACCTTGACACGGAACGGAGTCTGAGCAGAAATAGTCCAAGCTGTGAGTGTCCCCGTGTCACCGGTTGCCTTGGGACCAACTGGCTCTGGTGGTTTTGCATGAGCGGAACCAGAAGTGGGCCAGATATATTCATTTGCACACCATCAATCACAGCACGAGAACGTTGCTCTTAGCCATCGCACTAACCCCTCTTTTCTTTCCTTTTTTTTGCTCATCTACCTCTCCTCCCTGTTGTGAAGAACAATGCCCTGCACCGGGGAGTAACTTCATCTCCTGCTGGCTTCAGCACTGTCCTGAGGATCTGGCCTGCATATAAACACACTTCTGCGCTTTGAATGAGGACACTAGAGAGAACGAGGACAGTATCGTTCCAGGGGTCTCGCTCTGCACCACATAGTCCAGTAAAGTATCCGCCCTCCAGGGGGTCCGGAGCACAAACCTACAATTCAATGCTGGGTTTGAAGCAGGTCACAGAGTCAGGGTCAGCTCCAGTTCTGTTAAACGACAAACTGGTTTATGTGCACTAATTTAGAGCACTGCTGCACTCAATAAAGTAGGACTAAACTCTAGACCAGGCCAGGGAATGTTAAACTTGAGCTGTCCACTGTAAAACTCAATGTGCATTCTTGGTTGGTACTCAGAAGGTTCTAGTTTGATCCCTGCAAGTCCAAGCCATCACCATTATGTCCTATAGGCTTCTAACCCCAGATTATCGCAAGGGAGGTGTAATAAGTGTACTGCAAGTTGCTCTAGATAAAAATTACTTAATATAAAATATTACTTAACATAAAATATAAAACATTTAATATAAAAACTGACTTTGACTTATTAGATTTGTTAACAGAGCTGTTTTGGATTATAGCAATATTCTATTAAATTATCAAATTATTTTTAATTATTATGAACAAAACTAATGGTATACCAAAATATTAGTATTCATATTATTAGTAGTAGTAGTAAAGACAAAAGTTATTAATATTGTAAACAATTGAAATAATTATTGTTAATTACAAGTGTTTATAATATTATTGTTGTTTATTGTTGTTGTTATAGTTATTATTACCTATATGCTTTAGATTTGTTTTAAACAGCCAAAAAACAATTAACAAAATGAAAAAGCTATTATTAATTATTTTTGTAATAACTGATGTAAATAACGAGTATTTATAATAATATTTATTATTATTACTCCTCATATGCTTTGGATTTGTTTTATTCAGACAAAGAAAATTAACAAGTTAGACAACAAAGTTGTTATTAAAATTATTGTTTTGGTAATCATTTTTGTAATAAGTGTTAACAATAATATTTATTATTATTATTATTATTATTATTATTATTATATTACCTATATGCTTTAAATTTGATTTATACAGACTACAAACAATAAACAAGATGGTATTCATAAAATGATTATTTGTAAAATAATTATTATTAATTGTTATACATATTAATTTATGTAAATAATGAGGGTTAATAATGATATTTATTATTACTATTATTATTATTATATTTTTTGCATATAAGTGTTAATATCTGAAGAGTTTATTTGCAAAAACATAACTCAGTTTTTTTTTTTTTTTAAGGTAAAAAAAACGGGGGGGGGGGGNGTGTTTGTTTTTATTTTTTAAAATTATTTGTACTTAGTTTACTTTTACTGCATTTTGACTGAGATTAATTGGAATGCACAATGAAAAAACATGATTTTTGAAAATTGTTAAAAATAGTTATCATTTTTGCAAATAAACCCTTCATTTATTATTATTAATATTATCATTATTATTATTATTATTACGATTATTATCATCATTATAATTATATTACCGGTCGATTATTATTATATTATATGCTTTAGATTTGATTTATACAGACAATAAACAAGTTGTTGTTAATAAAATTATTTTTTAAATAATTATTATTACCAATTGTTGTACATATTAAGTTTTAAGGATAATTATTATTATAATTATTATTTGCCAGATGCATCAGATTTGAAGAATGTCATGTTTTCATACAGTAAGGCAACTGACAGTAATTTATATAAATAATAACATAATAGACGCTGAATGTGTTATTAATTGTTAATAAATGTTAATAATTCTTGTAAGTTCGTAGTGATGATGATGATGATAATAATAATAATAATAATAAAATATATTATTTAAATTATATATGAATTATATTATATGTAGTTATTTGAATTCACACACAAACACAGTGAACAAACAGCAAAGTCAGTGTTTCTCCATCACTGTCTCACAGCTCTGTGATTCAGCATCTCTGATTCATGACAAGCCTACGCCAAATATTATTCTTGGATTTCGCTTGCTCTTTCTTACAGTTTCGCTGCTATTACACCATTCAGCAGTCAAATGACTGCCAGAACAAATATGTAATTGCCATTCTTCATCATATATGTCAAAAACACAGCCCCATTAGCTTTAGCGTTCATGTGTCGTTGTTTCTGTTTCACATGTCTGTAGCAAAACACAGACACTGTCATTCTACACCACAGCGACGCCGGGCACGGGAAACACAAATGCAGCGCAAACCATTAAAAATGATCATATTAAAGCTGATATTTCGTACCTGTTCCGAGAATGACAACATCAAATTGAGATGGGAGATCCTCCGCAGCCATCTTGAAACTACACACTGTCACGTGACACGGTATAGCGTGACGTACACTTTTTTATAACCTAAAATATACAGATTTAAACACACAGTAGCCAAAATGCACACAATATTTTTTTTCAAAACTGAAATGGGCCATATATTAGAATAAAGAAGAAAAAAATATTCAGGTGTGAAAACGTTAATTTTAATGCGTAGTTTGTCCTTCTGGAGCGTCAGTGAGTGTTTGAACCTTCTGTAATAGTTGCATATGAGTCCTCCAGTTTACTTTAGTGTGAAAAGTGGGCAGTTTAACTGTTCAGGACAAACAAGGGACTGTCAAGAAACAACTGTCAAGAAAAAAAACACAGCTGCGGATCATTCAGGTAACAACACAGTATTAAGAATCAAGCATATGTAAACTTTTGAACTGGGACATTTTTATAAATTCAACTATTATTTTTCTTGTGGACTATATGTAAACATATTTTATGTGAAATATCTTATTCAGGTCAGTACTAAATTAAAAATTGCATGCATTTTGCACGATCCCTCTTCTAATAATTTACATTTTGCAGATTCTGCAAGGTGTATGTAAACTTTTGACCTCAACTGTGTATATACATATAACATGTGAGAAAACTTGAAAATAAATCAGTTTAATTTCACACAGCATGACTGAATGTAATGTTCCATGATGTTGTTTTTTTTTAAGTATAATGTACACTTTTGTGCAAAAATCTTAGGCCATTAATATTTTTGCCAGTTACCTCTATCTTATGCTGTAGTGCAGGCGTCACCAAGCTTGTTCCTGGAGGGCCGGTGTCCTGCAGAGTTTACCTCCAACTTTCCTCAACCCACCTGCCTGGAAGTTTCAAGTATACTTTAGTAAGACCTTGATTAGCTGGTTCAGGTGTGTTTGAATAGAGTTGGAGCTAAACTCTGCAGGGACACCGGACCTCCAGGACCGGATCTGGTGACCGCTGCTGTAGTGTGTCAGTAGGTGATATCAGTTTACATTTCCAGATATTCCTTTTGCCATTAATTGTAATAATCCAATGAGATTTTTGTATTCACAAGGAGTCTGACAGCAACCAGTGTTCCACAATGACATCTGATTTCACCATCATCCAGTCCGTCTGTGATTACATGAAGAAACAGAAAAAACTGAAACAGACTAAATCCAGAAGAACTGTGGCAACACCTCCAGGATGCTTGAAATAACGTACCTGCAAAGTTGTGAAAGGTTTTAGACACTTGTGCAAAAATGCTGTAAAGTGAGAATGCTTTCAAAAATAATGTCATACATTTTATTTATCAGTTAACTTCTATTAACTATATTAAATCAACATTTTGTGTGACCATCATTTGCATTTAAAGCAGCTTTTGTCCTAGGCACGCTTGTGCATAGTTTTTCAGGTAGCTTTGCAGGTAAGACGTTGCTGCGTTCTTCTTTATTTAATCTGTCTCAGTTTTTTCTGATCTTCATGTCAGTTTAAACTTGATGACTGTAAAATCAGATCCCTGTGTGGAGCACTGGCTGTTGTCAGAATCCTTGTGCATACAAAAATCTCACTGGATTGTTACAATTATTGACAAAAGGAATGTTTGGAAATGTAAACCGATGTTTCCTACTGACACATTACAGCAGAAGATAGAAACAACTATCTTAAAACCATATTTTTGCTGTTGGTGGTTAAATACTAATGCCCTAAGACATTTGCACAGTAGTGTTTGTTCAGAAGGTTCAGCAGGTAGACTTACTAATATAGCCTACAAACCAAAGGTGAGGCTATTGTAAAGGGATCAGAATACAGAAAACTATTTCTTTTTAATTCGCCGATGGCTTATGTTCCCAGGTGCTGTCAACAACAGAATATTGTTTCTTCAAATAGCAGGAGTTGGGAAGAGGTGTTAATGATGAGCTGTCAAAATACCCTTCTGGCTCTCACAGCCACTGACAGCCAGCTATCAAGATGTATTTAAAAACACACACACACATCTAAAGACATCTAACTGTTCATTACTAGAAAATATAAAAAATATATGAGTACATTTAATGACTGAAATAAAATAGAAACTTAATCTTGGTCAAAGATTTTTTTCTTCTTTTTTTTTTTGAAGCTTCTTCTGGCAGCTTTTAATGTCAATATTTTTTAATCCAATTGTCAGTTTGGGACCTTGTAAAAATGCCTTTTGATTTGTTATTATTCATTGTATCATACAAATGCTAAAAATCCCATACAAAATATAAATAACAATTCAATAAAACCGTTGTTTATTAAAATTCCTTTAAACCATTAAAATCATTATTTCTGCAATATGATACATTGTAATTTGGCAAATCATTTGTAAAAATAAAATAAAATAAAATAAAATAAAATAAAATAAAATAAAATAAAATAAAATAATGTACAGAAGTATGGTGCATTACAAGTAGAAATCAAAATCATGTCTTGTTTTAACGCATAATGTTTAAGTCTTCTGGATATACGTTCAAAACAGTGTGTATTTTAACATTTCATCCTGGTGTAAGTAGCACGGGTATATTTATAGCAAAAAATACATTCTATGGGTCAAAATGATCAATTTTTCTTTTATGCCAAAAATCATTAGGATGTTATGTAAAGATCATGTTCCATTGAGATATTTAGTGAATTCCCTACCGTAAATATATCAAAACGTTTTTTTATTAGTATTACACATTGCTAAGAATTTCATTTGGACAACTTTAAAGGCAATTTTCTCAATTTTTTCAATATTTACACTAAGGTTTTCAAATTTGTATCTCGGCCAAATATTGCCCTGTCCTATTAAATACATCAATGGAAAGCTTATTTATTCAGCTTTCAGATGATGCATAAATCTCAGTTTCGAAAAACTGACCCTTCTGACTGGTTTTGTGGTCCGGGAATGTAACGCTCCAGATGTTTTTGTTGCTGCTTTAAATCTTAGGTAGCATTGAATTTATAACATGCATACAGGAATAGGCGTCTATAACAAACTGTGTTGTTTTTAAAAGAACATTGAAAGAGAAAGTTGGCTGATACAATTTTACAGAATTTTTGCCAGTTTCTTTCACTCAAACGATTGTACATATCTCCAAAGGCTTCTGAACCATTTGCTCCTGAAACAAAACAAGGGCCTTTTTATAAGCTTAAGGGGTTGCCCACTTATAATTCATATATTTCAGGAACATTCTCCTTATCTCGAGATATGCCAAAATGCACCGGAGAATATATTTCAGAGCAGCTTTGTCTATTCTCTGAATATTCCTATCTGCATGTTCCAGATGTTTCAGCTGCTTTCTTCATCGCCAGTCAAGGGTTTTGAAAAATCATCTCGCATAAGCGTGCTGTGAGGAACTTGCTTTTTATTTTCTGCACAGATCTCCAAAACCTTTTTTTTTGTGCGGTGTAGTTCATTGGTAAACAAAGAGAGATGACCATATCTCCTGAAACAGAAAGAAGCGGGATGGATAACCCTAAAGACCTTTCTTTTCCGCAGCTTTCTCGACTTTAACATCACAGTCTTTGTCACTGATACTTGTTTCTTAGGCCGGAATAGGGACAGGTGTTTATAGCTTCAAATAAGACAGATTGGTGACACTTGATCTTCTTTAGTCTGCTTTTTTAAGCACGTCTTGTCCATGCTTAAAACAACAGCGGAAAACAAGACAGATGGCTTACAACAGGAGAACCCTTTTTTCTTCTCTTGCTCGCTCTCCCTCTCTCTCATATCTGACGCACCAGGGATGCTTTTAACAAGAGAGTTTGTCGCAGCGTTTGTGATGGAGGGGTGTCTTCATGTCAACGGCTTGTTCTCCGGGGGATACGGCTCTTTTTTTTTTTAATCTGAGGGAGAAATGAAAAGCAAAACCTGTGTGGATTGAAATCATTTTTTCGTGCAGGGTTTCATCGTGTGCCATCACCTCGTATGTTCAGAGGCATTTAGTTCTGGCTGGTTTTGAAAGCAAAATCAAGGCGACGAGCGCTACAATGCTTTCCGCAAGAATCAAGCGCTCTTTATCTTGCGAGAGCCCGCACCTTTAGCCGCAGTCTTCTGTGAGTTCCTCAGGCTTTGATGCTCGCTTCTAAGAGTCCTCATTCACAGCTTCTGTGTTTGGAGAGTACATCTACTTTGCTGTTTTGTTGCCCGTTAATACTTTCAGGCCGGGGAAAGATGTCTCCAAGGACGGGTCCTACCATCTCCGGCTAAACTGCTGTATCGTACAAGCACTTTCAAGAGCCCGTGTTGATTAAGAAGGATTAAGATTAAGATTCAGACAAGAAAAGAGTACACAATTCATCAACTGAGCCACCGCAGAGAAACCTAGACTACATGTGGAAAAGTTGCAGCCTTTGTCGCCAGTGTTTGTTCAAAGATCTGGCGTTCGTTCAGTCGGCGATTTGCGAAATACTGTGGCAAAGTTTTTCATACTTAACTGCAACTTTGAAGTGGAATTCAAGGAGACTTCACAGTTCATTTCATTTCTCTCTCAGCTCTTTTTGAGAGTGGCCATCTTGAGTAGAGAGAGGTGAACGGTGGCAAAGCAACGTACAATGACACCATCTGTCAGGCCCCTCGTAAACTCTCCAAATGAAACATCCACGAGAACATTATTGCATTATAAATCTCACCATAAATATAAATTAAATTAGAGATCGGTTATCAGAGTGTGTCACACAGTGAATGCATGGGTGATGCAGAAATGCCCTGATGAATACGTATCAGTGCTGATAAATGCTTGTAAACGCATACATTCATTGTCATGCCACGAGTATGGAGGTATTATTTTATCTGTATAAATCTCTTTTTAATCAAAACATTTTCAAGAATATATCTAGGTCTAATTTCACCCCTAAAAGCATGCAACCTGCAAACAAATAAAAAAAAAATTGATTTAAAATTTTGTGCGTTGCATTGTGAAATTATACAAGAAATCTTTTTATTTATATTGTATTTACATTTTTGTGGTAGAATTTGTGACCCTGGAGCACAAAACCAGTCATAAGGTTTTTTTTTTTTTAATTGATATTTATGCATCATCTGAAATCTGAATAAATACGTTTTTCATTAATGTATGGTTTGTTAGGATAGGACCATATTTGACCGAAATACAACTATTTGAAAATCTGGAATCTGACGGTGCAAAAAAATATATTATTTTAGAACGTTCCCTTTATTGTTTCCATGGCGACGCGTCATCGTTGTCACGTGACACACCGTATCGTTTTTTTATCACGTATTTCCTTTTTTATTCGAAATATTCACACACTTGCTTACCATGTCTTCATCTGTCTGATATCCCGATTCACGAATACGTGTAAGTAAGTGTATTTTGCCGTTTTAAAACCTTTATAAATTATCTGGATCGTGATCTATAACGTGAGACGGGCGTCGCCATGTTTGTTCGCGCTGCCGTTCAGAGAGTCCTGTCAGCCATGCAAGTAAGTGACTAGTGAACTGGGAAAGGAATAGAGTGAATTATATCGTTACATACACTATGTGTATCCGATATGAATAAAACACGACGTCAAATTATACTCGAATGGACTGTTATTGCAGTTTCCATAGACATCCGTGTGTATTTTACAAACTCTAAATGTATTGTTTTACTACTACTTATGTGAATTTTAATGTCTGACACCTAAAATAAACGTTATGTCTTTGAAAACACTGCATAATTGTGATTATATGACAAGCGCAGCGCCAGCCAACGCGTGAAAACGCAGTTTGAATTTGGCAGTTGCTTGACGTCACCGAACATTCTAAATCCCAAGCGGCAACCTCCCGCCCTCTCTTTTGAAACCAACACGGAAGTGACTTAAACTGTAATTCATCGACTGGCCGCTAGAGACTGGCTCCAAAAGGGAGTCAATCCCATAGACTTCCCATGTTAAAACTTTACAGCAGGAAAAAATATGTTTACAGCCCAGTACAAAAAGTGATTTTGGTCTATATAGCTAATTGTGCCCTTGATGTCAACTGTGAGGGGGGTGAATTTTTTATAACTCATCCCTTTAAATTATATTAAGCCTTAAAGTTCTGCATAATTTAGGGCGTGGCCACTTGAGTGACAGGTGGATTGCCGCTGCTGTCACCACCATCGTGCTAGTTTCAGCAACCAGCTCTACCCACGTCCCACCTCTTTGCCCATTTTCGGTAGTGCAGTGCAGTGACGTGATTCCAAGATGGTGACGGCCGACTCCCGCCCACTAAGAGTTTCAAAAATGCTCTTCAGAAACCTACGGGTGACGTCACGGACATATGTCCATGTCCATTTTTACAGTCTATAGTGGGACCGTACTCCCAGGAGCACAGAAATAAGAATACCATATGTGGGACCGTACCACTCAAAGGGTTAAAGTTGTCCAAATGAAGTTCTTAGCAATGCATATTACTAATCAGAAATTAGATTTTGATGCGGTGGTAAATTTACAAAATATCTTCTTGGAACATGATCTTAATTTCCTAATGATTTTTGGCATAAAAGAAAAATCTAGAATTTTGACCCATACAATGTATATACAATGTATATTATTTTTATTTTGGGGTGAGCTGTACCTTTAAATAAGACAAAAAATTAATGAGATTATAATCTAATGTAAATCACAGTGGTGATTTTTAAATGTAAAAAAAATATATAATACAAAAAGCTATACAATTATTACAAATCTTCATAGTATTTAAAATCACTTTCTTTATGCAAAATCTTAATTTCGACTATTTTTGTGAGCTTCATCCGAGAAGCATTTTATTAAATGAATCAGGTCACCTTGAGATTCCAACAGGCACTTTACGGCACAACAGGACCTTTCTACATAACACTGTCCATTATCATAAGTCCACATCACTCATTCAAAGCGCTGAAGGCAGCACTACCAAGGAGTTGAAAAATGAAATAACACATTTCAGTCTGATGTGACCGAAACAGTTAACCTCCTTTGGCCGCTTTTCTAACAGAGTAATTTTTGTTGATGGACAGCGCCGTACACACAGCCGGTGTGTCTTCGCAAACACGAGGCTCTCACAAAAAGGTCCAGTCACCCGTGATTTGGCAGCAAGTGTGAGAAGAGTGTCCTTAAATCATCTGCGGTGGCTTTCTCTGAGAAATTAAGTACGTTGAGCATATTCAAGCGACAGCTTGTCTATTCTTAAGTAGTATTAAAGGGTGATATTTTACCCTAAATTAAGAGTCAGGCAACTTTTTGGCACGTGTCACAGCCCAAATGGATTACTGAACTGCTGATGTATGTAGCAATCCGTTGAGTGAAAAAGATGTGAGAGTGTAATGAATTTAAGATGCTTTAATAGACATAAATATTTATCACGAGTGACAGTAAAATTAGAAACAACATTCAATTAAAATCAGTTGTAATTTATTGTTGTTATTGATTTGCGTAAGGTGGAAATGAATGCAGAAACATTTCATTACGCCGAGAGGGGCTGCTGATCTGCTTTTGGCCTCAGTGTAATATTTTACAAGAGAGAGACAGACTGGTGCTATTAAGACACAGCCAGTCATTTCCTCTGTCTCAAACATGAACTCACTTGGATTGTTTTACTTTGTCTCATTCATTTCTCAGCATCCCTTGTCTCATCCATTCATGCCATTCACATGTCCTGTCTCTTATTTATTTATTTTTTTTACTTTGTCTTTTCTGGTCTTGACTCATCTCTTCTTTTCTGTGCTCAGCTCGTCTTTTCTTGTGTTGTGTTGTTTTGTCTTGTCCTTTCTATGCTTAGCTTGTCATATCTTGCTTCATCTGGTCTCTTCTATCTGCAGCTTCTCTTGTCTCTACTCTTCACCTCTTTTCCCTACTCATTTCTTCTTATTTTATCTAGGTTCTGCTTTCTCTCTTTGGATCTCATTATATGACTCATTTCCCTTTTACTTTGTCTCATACTTACCTGTTGTTATCTCTTTTCTTTTCTATGCTCAACTTGTCTCTTCTGATCTTTATTTATCTCTTCCCTTACATGGTTGCCTCTTCTAGTTTCACGAGTTCGCCTGTCCATCCAGTCTTGATGGTTAATGGTAAACAAACTTGGCTTGCTGTCCTTAACTGAGGCTCGAACCCGAGGCTCGAGTTGAGCACCCAGTTCAACCTCCCATTGCGGTACTACCTAGAGGGGAATAACAGCAATAAAGGAGGAGATGGGGAGGTAGAGGGATGCTGGAAGAACTGATGCTGGGATGGTGCAGTGAATGCTGCTTATATAGGCTCGTAATGAAGATTGACAGGACTGAATTATGAGGTTCCTCCTGAACCTATGTTTGGAGCTTTATTTTGGCTCATGTCTTCTCTTTTATGTTCAGCTGGTCTTGTTTTGTGTTGTCTCATCTCATCGTTTCTATGCTCAGGTTGCCTCATCTTGTCTCATTTAGTCTTTTCTGACCTCATCTTGTCTCTTCTATGCTCACCGTCTCTTTTCTTGTCTCATCCTTTCTCTTATCTACTTTTCCCCACACATCTGTTCCGTTTCAGTTTATATTCTTCTGTCAGTAAGTCTCACTGAATGAATCTTTTCCCTCTCATTTTGTCCATTCTCACTTTGTCCATCCATTGTTATATCTTCACACATTTCATTTCTTTATTTCTTTTCTTTGCTTTTTTGTGTTTATTTATTCCCTTTGTTCATCTTGTCTCTTTGGTCTTAATTCTTCTTGCCTATGCTCAACTTGTCTCATCTCTTGTCTTTTTGTCTTGTCTCACCTCATCAGGTTGTCTCTTCTTGTCTTCTCTCTTCTATGCTCGTCTTATCTTGTCTCATCTCTTCTCAGCTTGTCTCACCTGCTGTCATCTCATCTCATCTCATCTCATCTCATCTCATCTCATCTCATCTAACCTTGTCTTGTTTTTCTGTGTTCAGCTTGTCTTTTCTGTGTCTCATCTTCTCTCTTCTACGCTTGCCTCTTCTTGTTTTGTCTCTTATACAGTATCTTTTTCCTCAGAGTATGCCTCTTCGCCTTTCACATCATCTCATCATCTCTGTCAATAGTTATGGCTACACATCTTGTGCCATCATTTTGTCTCTTTTTTTCTATGCTCAACTCTTTTCTTCTTTTATTTTCTATGCTCAGCTTGTCTCTTCTTGTCTCATCTCTTCTCAACTGGTCTCACTGGTTCTCATCTTGACTTGCCTCACCTTTTCTCGTCTATGCTCAGCTTTTCTTTTCTTTTCTTTTCTTTTTTTTCTTTTCTTGTTTTGTCTTATCTCTGCTCCTCTCTTCATATTTTGTTTCTTTTCTTTAAGTATATCATCTTCTCTCATTCTGTGACTCCTTCCCTCTCACTTTGTCTCTTCACTATCCTTTGTTATTGCTACAAGTCTTGTGTCATCATCTCATTTCCATTCTTCTATGCTCAACTTTGGTTTTTCGTTTCTTTAATGCTTAGCTGGTATCTTCTTGTCTTGTCTCACTTTTTCTCGATTTGTCTCAGTTGGTCTCATATCGTCTTACCTCATTTTGTCTCTTCTATGCTCAACTTGTCTTTTCTTGTCTTGTTTGGTCTCATCTCTTCTCTACTTGTCACACCTGGCATCATCTTGTCTTGCCTCATCTTGTTTCTTCTTGTTTTGTTGCTCAAGTCTTTTCTTCTTGTCTTTTTTACTTGTCTCACAGACTTAGCTTGTTATGCCTCATCTCTGTCTCTCCTGTGCTCAGTTTGTCTTTTTGTTTTGTTGTCTTGTTGTGTCCTGTCTCTTCAGTGCTCTTCTTAGTTTGTCTTACCTGGTCTCATCTTGTTTCTTCTTGTCTTATCTCTTCTATGCTCAACTCTTCTCTTCTTCAGTTTGTCTTTTATTGTCTCATCTCTTCTCAACTCGTCTCACATAGATTTAACTTTCTGCATCTTGTCTCTTCTATGCTCACATTGTCTTTTTCTTGTCTTCTTTTCTTTCGTCTCATCTCCTCTCTTCTTTTTTTGTCTCTTCTCTTCAAGTATGTCACCTCCTCTCATTGTATGACTCCTCCCCTCTCACTTTGTCTCTTCATATCCATTGTTATCTCGGCACATCTTGTGTCATCATTTTGTTCCCTCTCTTCTATTCCTAACTTGTAATTTTTTGTGTCTTCTAAGCTAGGTTTGTCTCTTCTTGTCTTGTTTCCCCTGGCCTCATCTCATCTCCTCTATGCTCAGGTTGTCTTTTCTTGCCTTGTTTTGTTTCATGTCTTCTCTTTGCTTCTCTTCTCTGCTTGTCTCTTCTTCATTCCTTAGCTTGTATCGTCTTGGCTTATCTCTTTGCATCTTTTCTATGTCCTGCTCTGTTCGTTCTTGTCTCGCCTCTTTTCTTCCAGTGTTCATCTTCCTCCCAGCTTTCAGTGCATCTTATTATGACTCCTCTCCTTCTCACTTTATCTTTTCCAATGCGTAGTAATAGCTTCTCTTCTCTTATTTTGTATTATGAATTACTGTAGTATTCCTATAAGATATATATTTTGTCAAAATGTGGATTTCTCAGGTGATAAAATATTTATATTCCTTAACACTAAAACCAGTGTTTAAATCTAATGCTGCTTACACTGCTATTAACATATGTCAGTAAAAGTATGTAGATCCATTACGTATGTGTGTATATGTTGTGAATATGCATACGGAGCATTGGGGCGGTGCTGGAGGGGTGGGTGGAGGGGCGGTGCATGTGTGCCTGCAGAGCCAGGTATGTTAATCAGGTATTCATTAAGATTAAATATAAGACGAAGGGTTGAGGTGCGATTGAAACCTAGGTAAAATATGTATCTAATTTTCTAGATTGCCACCTAGCTTTTTAATTTCAGCAGGTACTTGGCAGAAATTTGCATGGCATTTAGGCACTCATTACAATATTAATCTTCCCACAAAAGTTGCAAAGGCTCAAAGGTTAAGCATGATTCCTACATTAATTTTAGAACGACTTTTTTTGACCTGTGTAAAGATTCTCATTTACAAAGGTCCTCATTTGCTTCACTAAGTGGTTCATAATGAGAGCGAAGATAAAGTATTGAAAGAAAAAAAAGTGAATCAGATGTGTTACTGTCAAAAATGAGTATTAGAGAGACTGACATTTTCAAAACATGTTTTATACAGATTGTTGTTCTTTACTGAAGTCAACCTATATCTTTTCAGAGGGTCTGTTCTTCTGTTAATATCAGTGAATTCATTTGTAAGTATGTTTAAGAGAGAAAAAAATCTATTAAAATAAAATGATACTGAAAAAAGCAGATGTTCATTTGAAGTCATAAACAAAAAAAAATCTGTGCTTTCAGATTTATGACATGAATGGTACTGTACATGAACATTACAAAAACAATTATAATCTACTTTAAATTCTAAGCAAGATTCACATGCCACTTCAAATTAGGCCAAATGTTTAAAATCCAGAGCTCTATCTTTTATAAGTTACCTAAAAGGCAATGTTATATAACAACAGAAGTGCTTACTCAAAGCTTGGACAGTAAAGTTAGTTCACCTTAGTTTACCTTTATGTGTTACTGGTTATACAGTTATTAGCAATGATGTTCTGGGCCTTTTAAAAAAATCTGTTTGATCAAAACTATGAAGAATAATATTTTCCATCATATATTTCAGGTCTACTTACAATTTTAAAATCAGGTGATGTTCCCTTAATTAGGTATGGTTGGAATGGATTGTCACTGGTATGAAAGGACAGACAGTGAACAGCTGTAATATTTAGGGCCTAATATTTTTTTAATATTAAAGTCTGTAAGTCTAATATTATGAAGTATTGTTAAGTACTACATCACTGATATTCACAATTACAGGCCTATAATGTCACAATAATAGATGTGTTATTATGATCATTTTAATAACTTTCATGAAGTCATTATTAACAAACATTTTATAAAGCTTAACGTCTCAGAATATAGCCTACATTCACATGAAAATATCATATCAAGGAGAATGTATTTTATTTCATTACGCACTATTCTTGTGTTTAGTAATAAAATCGATTTAGTAATAAAGGATGTGGAAGAAAACATGTAACCAAAATGACAGTTGTCATTACAAGCTAAAGACACGAATGAAATATGTTTCATCTGTCTGTGTGCGCAATCTTAAAAGTTGTATTCGCTTTTGATAGTCCCCGCCCATCACTGGCAGATGGCCAATAATATATGAAGGCGTGTGGTACCGCGCTCCTTATTGGCTGAGAGGGCTGTCATTCCAGCCTGTAGTGGGCTGGCTAATTGAATCGCTGAGTGCGATACACTTCTATCCATCTCACTCGCGAGGAAGGTAGTTGCACATTACCGACTATCAGCAGTCGCTACCGGAGACGCATGAGAAACACCGAGTGAAAGCCGCGAAACAGTACGAGGAGCCAGCAAAGGTGTGCTTGACTCAAAAGTACGGAAAGGAGGAAACTTCGCATAAACTATGGCCGTATCAGCAACTCCTCCGGTGCTTTCACCGACCTCCACTCCCGGGGGCGCGAGCAGCCTGTTCCGTCCCGACTCTCTGTACTCCAGCCCGGCCGAGTCCCCGCGACTGACCAGCAGCATGATCAACTCCTTCATCACCGGCACCGGCGGCGGCGGCAGCACTAACGGGAACGGGCCCGGCGGTGTCCACAATAACGAGTGTAAGATGGTGGAGGTGCACGGGGTGAAAGTGGCCTCGTTCACCGTGGACGGTCAGGAGCTCATCTGCCTCCCGCAGGTGTTCGACCTGTTCCTGAAGCACCTGGTCGGCGGACTGCACACCGTCTACACCAAGCTGAAGCGGCTGGATATATGTCCGGTGGTGTGCACGGTGGAGCAGGTGCGGATCCTGCGCGGACTTGGGGCCATTCAGCCGGGCGTGAACCGGTGCAAACTCATCACCCGAAAAGACTTCGAGGCGCTTTATAACGACTGCACCAATGCCAGGCAAGTCTTATAAATTCGCATATACATCTCACATTTACACTCGGCTGTGGAATCTGATGTGCTTTTCAAGTTCATTCAGAACTAGCAGAGTTGTCGTACTTGGAAAAGTTGCAAACACTTCATGATAACTTCAAGAAGATGATTTCATGCGTATATAAATATGAATATTTATGCAAATATACGAGTTACACGTTTATTACATTTCTAATTTAACGCAAAGTTAATTAATTACTTTTTAATGTAAATGAATAATGTTTTAACTTCATTTACTTATTAAAAAGTTATTTTGAAGTGCTATTTGTATACTTGTCAAAACGCATTAAATGTCCAAAATCCAACTTTTGTATAAAACTGGTTGCAATCAGTTTTTCTTTCTACAAAATCACCTGCAGTTTTAATCTCTTTTCCCTTTCGAATCAAATCATTGTCTTGAAAAAAAAAAAAAAAAATACAGTTATAATAAAATAATAAAATCGTCTAATTAACTACAGCTTTCTCCAGAATCCAGCAAATATCTTACTCCGGAATCTTTTTGACTTACCTTTCTCGCTGACTACTCGATTTTACGTAACTGTCTTTATACAAACGTATATTACGGCGCAAACATGGTCGTTTTATTTTCTAAATGATCCAAACAAATTATAATCAATATAAGATATTTATATACACTTTTTATACATGCATAAAAACAACAAAATGCAATTTTCAATACTGTTTCAGCTGCCTTGTATCAAAATCTGTTTGGAAGGCTGTTTTTAATGCTCTCAAAAATTGTTTACGCTAATTGAGCTTGCAGGATATATTTAACTGATGTCATCTGTACAACAAAGTTAGCAAAGATGATTTTTGTTTTTTTCTTAATTAGCATGTGTCTTTAATTTTTGTTTTTATAATCTTTATAAGTTAACTTTTCCTGGACCTACCAGATTTATAGCCTTCATTAGTACATTTTGATTTGTTAAATGACTAAAATGACTCATACTTTATTGATCATTCTACACTAGGTGTTTAGAAACTTTTGGGTTTTCAGTACAGTTACATTTATTGTTTTTCCCTCTTTTATTCTTGCTTATACAATGACAGCTCTTTGGACTAGGGGTCATACTTCGGTTGTATTTCACTTTATTCTGTTATTTGCTCCACTGAGTCAGGCTCACATGAATAGACATCAATATCTTTTATGCACTTTTAACCCGTCATATCCAGGGCCACATGTAGAATTCTTGTTTGATACACCATTTGTCTGGATGATGTCCCACGTCTCATTTGGATAAGGTGTTGGGCCATGTTGCATAAATCAATGAATCACCTCTTCTGGATCTGTGGCTGTGTTTGGTGTGGAGATGTTATTCTTAGCTTGTTATCGTGACAGATGCATTAGTGTTCTCAGGCTCCTGCAGCAATATCAGCTTATGTGTGTGTGATTGGAGTGGTGGGACTCAAGGGAGCAGTACACCTTTAAAGACCTTTATCATCCAAGGAAAAAAGTGTCTAATTATATGTTGGTATGAAAACGGCAGCATCTTCGCTTTTAGTGAAATGACAGTCAAAAGATTGTGTATAAAAATGCTCAGTCCAGAAACACTTAATTTGACTTGTAAAAGACACTTAACAAATAGTTTTGTGTTATTTATATAAAAATGAATAATCAAAAGAATTATTTTTAATATTGTGCAATATGTAATTATATTACACAGTATTAAAAATAAATTAAATACAATTTATAGATTGTGTTAAACGTGTATTTATAGGTAAAGTCTCTCCCCGAAAGTTCACAACCTAGTAACCTTATCTGCAACTTCAGCAACTCTATGTATTCCTCTCCATGAAGTGCTTTGCATCTGGTCTAGTATTTTCAATTTTCCATTTCCATTTTCTTACTTTCTCACAGGTAAAAGGTCAGGTATTGGAAATTGGTTGGGGCGAGAAGGTTCAGGAACGTGGTCTTAAAGTGCGCTTTCGCACAGCGGATGTGTGTGTGGAGATGCACGCATGTGTGTTTTAGGGAGAGAGGGAGAGAGAGAGCGCATATCCAGATGGCCATTCTGGGCAAGGTTCGGTAATTAACCTTTTAACATCCCCAGCACAACCTCCAGAAGAATCCCCCGTCACTTTATTGGGCTTTGCGCAGTTCTGAATCAATCTGCCGTGCACATCTAATTAGAAACGAGAGCGAGGAGAAAGTGAGCGGGGGAGAGACCGTTTTACAACATTATTTTGTTTAATTTTGAGTCCAGGCAAAATGGACAATAAGAGAATGAGGTGCGGAACGCTGCGCTTTTCACTCTTCTGTCAGATTGCAGCATACGGTCGGATAATGAAATTGCCCGAGCAATGGGCCCCCCTGAAATTGAATTTGCTCCTCGGCATCGTTGCTTTACAGTTCACCTTCGCAAGCATCGCTTTTATAGTCAGATTTAAACATCATCCACCGTCCCGCTACCAGATGGCTGAAACTAATGTGCGTGCCGGCCCCTCGCCTCCTCTCCCTCTCTCTCTCCTCTCCTCCTTCAGCACAGGCTCACTGGGAGAAGGGCTAAGCTCTGACAAATGGGTGTCTTTTGCATCGGTTTGTACGGGACAGCCATGGCGAAGAAAGTGAGGAGTGTGTCTTAAAATTTATACTGAGCTGCCTAATAGAGGGTGTTCAAATAGACACTCAGGTTGCAAAAGAATTAAACGGGTCACAGGACATGCCGTCTCACAAACACTTTTTAGCACAAGATGCAACGCAATGGCCAAAGGCGTTCATCTCATGCATGCTTAGATAGACCAACAAAACGGATAGAGGTTCGGTTTCCTCTTATAATGATTCCCTGATTCTCTGAATACTGTTAAATAGTAAATATTATGAAAAAAGAAATTGGAACTCTTATTGCATTTAATGCCCTCAGCAGTCAAATAGTCGGATCATATTACATTTCCACAGAACATATTATTATAAAACAATTATTGCAAAAGGTATTTACAAAGACAATTAAAAAACTTTTTGTGATGACAAGTGTAACATAGTAAGCTAATTATATTTTAAATAAAGCATTTTAGATACAAAAATATTTGAAAAAGAAAGAAACCTATTTCTTGTTTTTTCTTTCTTGTTTTTTTTTTTTTGTAAATAATCACCGATTACAACAGAACTTATAGGCCTGTTGGAGTTAAACATGGTGAATAAATAACCTACATGAGTTCATCCAGCTAGGACCGATTCATACATATTTATGGTTCACAAAATGAAATTTAAAGTCATACCCTGACTGTACTCTGTGTTTTGATGCAATAAAACGAACCGACTCATAAGAGTCATTTGTTCAGGAATCAGACTACAGTGATTGCGCTCTACGTTTTTGATTCACTAGAAAGAACCGGCTCATAAGAATCATTTGATCGGGAAATCGGACTACGCTGTCAGGTGCCTGCGTTTCGTCCACATTTTAGGGCCCTTTAGAAGAGTCTGTTTACTTATTTAAAATTTAAATAAACATATAAATGAAACCGATTTGGGGTTGGGTTCTTAGTCATACAGAATTATACGCAAGAAAGCGTCCTGTATGAACGCCCAGCGGTCGGCGCGTTTGGAGTCAGCAGCTGAATATGCTAGGTAGGGAGCTTACTAGGATAGAGCCTAAAATATGCAAAGGGCTCTTTAAAACTTCCAGACTGAAACACACAGAAAGTGTCCAAATCAGCAAAGGCACGCGGCACTTACGGCTCGCTTTTTATGATTTCTCAGCTCGCAATTGATCTCCAGGTTTTTAATGCATTCATTATTTATTAAAACGAAATTTGCAAGCTAAACATAACACTAAACTAGTTTGCACTTGGGGACTGCACTTAGGAAATTGAATGGGAATTACATTAGAGATGAACATCTGTGCTTGCTCTCCTGCCTCTTCGCAAAGGTGGATTGGATTAGTTTAACTCTGTTTTTTTTCTCTCCACCAAGTGCAAGAACATCCAAAAATAAAAAAGTGCAGAAAGCTCTTGTCCACTAATATTTATTGCATCACTGACCAGAGAGTTACTTTATGCGAGTAACATCATAAAAACGAGCGCAACATCTCTGTTTGCATTCATGCCAATCGCACTTTAGCAGGAGTTGCAAGGAATTGTCAAGTTAAATCATAAAACGCATTACTTGTTCGAAAGCCTGTCAGATTTTTTTCGTCTCTTGAAGCGATTTGCTTTTTTTAGTCATTAATTTAAAATGTGTCTAATTCCCATCGTTGCCCCAGGCGCGAGCTACCATCACACTGCGCGTCAAAGTGCTACGTTTCAAAGATTCCCTAAAATGCACAATTTGACACCTTTAAGAAGCTTGTTCTGTAGATTAACTGAAATTAGTATCTCACGTATGATTGATGTGGTCTGATTTTGAGTCGCGCATACAGTGTGAACACTAAATAAAACTGTAAACTTTAAAACAAAGACACAGTGACGGACAAGGACCACTAATATCCACAATTATCCTCACATCTCGTGTCAGGAGTGCGCGCTCTAGAGCGTGACCGCGAGCCCCCAGGTCTCTCCGTTTCGTCGCGCGTGCACGTGTGCGCGCTCGCTCCATATGGACAGCAGCTCAGCGCCTGTGGCTTCGCCCGAGGCTGCGACGCTCGGATCGGCCCGGGCACCCGAGACACCCCGCTGTCTCATCAAATCTTCTCAGATTGTCGCTCTTCCTTCGGCACACCTTAATGTCAGCCATTAATTATACATCCACCTTTTCTGAGGTTGTTTTTGCAGATTCACCCTTTTCCTTTACCCTTTTTACACAGTAAATTATGAATTAATACAGCTTCAAGAGGGCTTTAGTGTATCTGTATGTTAGTATGTGAACGGCTGTCATGTCACATTCAGCGGCCCCATATGGACACTCAAGCCACTCGTTTTGTCGTCTTTTTAAACATTTTGTCAGGATTTGTAACCTAACAGCCTTCTTTTCTTATTATTTATATTGATTTTTAAATGTAAGGAGCACACACACACACATATGTATTATATAGTACATCGCCTTAACATATTTTGTATTACAAGTTTTCTAAAATGTTAGGTTTAAATATGCAAATGAGGCATTATTTAATGAATTATGCACTCATTTGAATAAATATCTAGTACAAAAATCTGAACACTGGATGAAGTCAGTTTCAAAATTCTTGTTTAATTTTTTTGGCATATTAGAGTCAAAAGCTTTTACAGAGGGAATTTTGGGGAACTCATTTTTGTCACTCCATAGTTCAGAAAATACTTCAATACAATATATTTTCACAATTTTTGGGGGAATAAAATGTTGTATATTATCAAATTATATACAAACAAACCCTGCTGTAAAAACCTTCAGGATATAGACAGGAATAAAAATGTAAAGTTTGGTGTGTGTAAGTGCGTTTGAAGTGGAGATGTATGGCTCAGTGTAGGAGAAAAAACTCATTTAGAGAAAACGGCCTTTAAAAATATGTTTTGTAACCGAAATCTATTGACACAAAAAGATTAAGTGCTATAAAAGAAACACTTAACAGTGTCTTTTGGATGTTTTCTTTCCACTAGTCTGAAAAAACACTTGGACCAAAAAGTCCAAAATCTCAAACTTGGCATTTGCATGAAAAAACAGTGTTTTTGTCTTTTTTTGGACCAGTCATAAGGGTCCTTTTTTGGACATCACTTGGAAGCTGAATGAATAAGCTTTCCATTGATTTTTTTGATCGTTAATGAGGATAGGACAACATTTGTCCGAGATACAGATTTGAAAATCTGCAATCTGAGGGTAAAATATTGAGAAAATCACCTTTAAAGTTGTCCAAATTAAGTTCTTAGCAATGCGTATTACTAATCAAAAATTAAGTTTTGATATATTTACGGTGGGAAATTTACAAAATAACACCTTAATATCCTAATGATTTTTGGCATAGAAGAAAATCGATCTGCAGTTGGCTATTGCTACAAATATACCTGTGCTGCTTGCGACTGGTTTTGTGTTCCAGGGTCACATTTTTTGTAAAGGCAAGCTGGCAGCTGGTCTTACAGACCGGCTATTCTGTCCATGTCCGTCTTAAAACACATTCGAGACGTGAGAGCGCTTAACTGCTGACGGGCTCTTATAAAACAACTTGTGGCCATGTGAGTTCTCATTAATGTTGGCGGGTGCCTGTTCCAAGCCACAGCGCTTTAATAACTAGTCCCATGCGTAACCAATGAATTAGAGGCAAAGCAAAGACACATGTGGTCAATTAGTGATGGAAAGGCGCTACTTGAATCTTCTAGGCGCGGAAATCACGAAAACAAATTAAGAACGCCGCTACGTATGTGAATCTGCACAAATTACATATTGACATCCGCAATCATTAAGCGATGTTTGAGGAGCATTTAGAAGCCGCAATTACAAAGTTAGCTCTTAATATACACCGTCTCGATGGGGATGAGGAATAGCAGGTGTTCGCTGATGTGCAGCGACGTGGGAGAGAGATATAAGAGGTTAAAACAGACAGATGGATATGGCCTGTCAAAAATCTCACAAGAGGAAAAATGACACTTTCCGCTCACCGTCCACAGACCCGCAGTTACGGCGGGAGAGAGGAAGAAAAAAAAGAGACTAGTGTCATTTTGACTTTGGGAAAGTCTCCTCCTGAGCTTAATGACACATCTGCAGCCGGGCTATATTTATTACAGTCATGTAGAATAAAATTGATTGTCTCCTAAAATTAATTTTTGCTTTGCCTCTAGCAGTGCTTTAATGGAGGACACTAGGCCCCGTGCAAGAGTATTGTTTAATCACATTAGTATCACAGCCCCCAGGACAGCGGAGATAATTGTACAAACGAACATCGAAATATGTATCTCTAACTCTTATGATTGAATTATGCAAATGACTTATCTCCTGCCCTTCCAAGCACTAATCATCTAATTAGGACTGATGTTTTAAATGCTTGTTTTTGGATGGGGATCCGGGGAGAAGCAGGAAGCAGAAAATTGAATGTGACACTGAAATCGGCAAAGTAGTTTGTACCGGAAGAGCTGGTGTTTTCTCTCCCCCCCCACCCATTGTCTGTCGTTGGCGGCGAGGAGACGATTAGAGCGTTTTAGTGAGTATTTTAAAGGCCCTGAAACATAAGCCCCATCTAATCCATTTTCAAGAGTTCATCATTTTTTTCTGCCACTTTAATAGTTTAGCTTGACACTAAGCGGTAGCCGCGTTGTGCTGCGCTGTGCTGGAGGCGACTAAAGCTGGTCAAAGAAGCGCTAACTAGCATCCCAATTATGCCGATTAATATTTCATGACATGTTCCGCTGCACTTCCCCGTTCCTGCGAGCTAGCAGCTGTTGATCGGCTCGCACAAAGCGTTTTGCGCGGCAGAACGGAGAGGTTATGGTAATGACAGGCGAGCTCAAGTGAGCGTTTGACACTCTGCCTGAAAACGCTCTGACTCTTGGAATCCCGTTTTGAAGGACTTGAAAGATGTGAAGATCTGAGGAAATGACACAGTCGTGCTCGGCCCCGCTCAGAAGAGTGTTTACAGTTGTCTCTCACATCTGGAGGCCATAATTCGCCGCATTACCCCCCTCTGTCTGGCTCGGGCAGATGGGTTCACCTGAAGAGCACAATGCCGCTCAACTTTTTCTCAGTCGTGTTAATGACCTCAAGGGAGGCTTGCTTGGAAATGATGAGCTCAGGCTTAAAATGACCCTAGTTTTGAAATTAAATGACATTTTACATGCCTTGCAAACTTAAACATTCAGTTTAGTGTGAGGATTGAATATTGAAGTTGTATTCTGCTAATTTAAATTCCACTAGTTCTAGTGACTTTTATAGAAATTGTGAGAATGATAGTAACTCTGAATCATAAAGTAATCATATAGTAATCTCTGAAGCATAAAACAAATCTGTTTGCACTTTATGCAAAAAAAGGGTCTCTGTGAATTTTTGTGTCAATCTGTTATGTTGCAATCTATCTATTATTGCAAATTAAAAAGCTAAGTAACTATATTGTACAAAATAGCTGTGTACAGAAAACTCAGAAAACTAAAAAAGTGTATATATATATATATATATATATATTATTTTGGAAATATTTGTTGTATTAATTTAAAAAAATTTGAATTAATTTTAAAATATTTATATTTATATTTATTTAATAATTGATAATATTGTAATTATTAAAATGTACTTTTTCTCTCTCTCTTTCTCTCTCTATAGCATATTTAATGGAGAACAATACACAGTACATGCTCTTGTATAGCACAGTTATCATTTTTGATTATGAAAACTAAAACTAAAAAACTAAAAAAATTGAACAGACACCAATGTGAATCAAGTTTCGAATTTGTAAAGATTTTTTTAAATGCAAACGTTTACCGGAAAAGATCATTTATAGACTAGCTGTTGCAGTCATAATTTCAAATACTGCACAAAAAAAAAAAAATAAAATAAAATAAATAATTAAATACATACATACACATATTAAAATTTATATATATATATATATATATAAGAAGTCTTTTGTCCTTTCTCCTCATCAAGGCTGTGTTTATTTGATTAAAAAATACAGAAAAAACAGTAATACTGTGAAATATTATTGCAATTTAAAATAGTGGTTTAATAAAATGTTAAAAACAACAGCATTTATTTAAAATAGAAATCTTTGTAACAATATACACTACTGTTTAAAGTTTTGGGTCAGTATTTTTTTTCTTTCTTTGTTTTTAAAAAAATAATACTTTTTTTCTTTAATGATGTGTTAAATTGATAAAAAGTGATAGTAAAGACTTTTAAAAAATTATTGGTAGAAAATATGAATAATTTGAACAAATGCTGTTCTTTTTAACTTTTTATTTATCAAAGAATCGTGAAAAAAGAATCACAGGTTCCAAAAAAAATTAAGCATCACAACTGTTTTCAACATTGATAATAAATTAGCCAGAATGATTTCTGAAGGATCATGTGACACTGAAGACTGCAGCAATGGCTGATGAAAATTCAGCTTTGCATCACAGAAATAAATTATATTTGAAAGTATATTAAAATAGAAATCTGTTATTTCATAATTTGACTTTTTCCTGTATTTTTGATCAAAATAAATGGGACTTTGATGAGCATAAGAGACTTAAAAATATATATATAAACACTCAATTGCCATATTAATCATTTCTCTAAATGCTTTGACAGACTGAAGCTGTACTGATGTCATGGTGCAGTCAAACGTAGAAACATCTGCTTGCGCTGAATCATTAAAAGAAGAAGTAAAGATGAAAGCAAGGTGGAATGTAAGGAGAGATAGGGTTGTGAAGGGTGTGGGTGAGCGTTTGTGTGTATGTGATTCTCTTTCTGCGCCTGGGTTAAATCAAGAAAAGCCCTGGGTATGTGGTGACATCATGGCCAGTTTGGTGCTCTCGTCGGGTCTGTAAGGGATTCATTCTGTCTCTATCTGCCCCGGGCAGCCCAGCTCCAATTACCACCCCCCACACACACACACCCTTCTGCGCACCGCCATCCGGAAGTCTGCAGAATAAGCCTATAAAACTTTTAAAATCCACCCAGGAGCACGTAAAAAGATCATATTACAAAAAATGCAATTATTTTAGACAAAAGCAGAAGGTATGAGCACCTTATGATGGAACGCAGTTGGCAAATGTTTTATAAGAACTCTGATCATGTGACCTCCACCTGTAACGTCCTGTCATCCTTTGCACCGCCTTTGAGTTTCCTTTGGCCTACAGTAGATATACCATCAGTATATTTTTATTTGGGAAATTTTGATAACTTGTTGCTATTAAAAATGTACATGCATAACTTACAGAAAACTCAGAATTAATTTGCGTTTTAATTATATGTAATATGTTTAATTTTTAAACATTTCACTTAGTTACAAAAACAGCTATGAGATGTCATTACTGTAATATAAAATGATTCTTTAACAAAATATAAGATTTCAATCACTCTGCCCACTCCTGTCATCTAAATTTATAGAATACTTTTAATAATAATGACAATTTAACTTAAGTTAAGACAGGTGAGCAACCTGCACACTGTCAACAAATATTCGCCCTGCTCGGTTTGCATTGCACTTCATTTGTTTCTTAGTTTGAAGGAGATTCAAGCAGTCCTAAATGTGAATCATGGACATGCTCAATAACAGCTGCTTTTATGTGTTTTCCATTCTCATGTTTTTTCCCGTGCCCTCATAAGTATGAAGATAGTTTCCGTTAATAGCGGCCCTGGGCCTGATTGGAAACATGTTAAGCATGTGCACAGACTGTAAATTGGAACCACACTATGAAGCAGGTTATGTGCTTGTTTATTCACCATTATGATGTCCGTGTCTTTAAAATGCCTTACAGAGATGCTTTATCCAATCAGAACGATGGCTGAAGGCCACACCCACACCCACCCTAATAATAACAGCTTTTACAATCCCTGAGATTAATAAAAGAATGATTTTGCTCTTTTTGCGTTCATAACACACGAAACAAATTGAATTAAAGTTAGTTTTTTACTGTCATCAGTAGCTTTCATCCATCAGGATAGTGGAAGCGATGCGGTCAGTGTGTGTATTTGTATGTATAGATGGGTGGCCTTATGTTGTGCATGTGTGTATGTCTGAAAACGTGTAAATATTGTGTCTGGCAGTAGCAATGGGTGTCATTTGTGCGTGTATGTGAGATGGGGGGAGGGGGTTCCTCTGATGAAAACAATCAGGCCCTGTGTGGTTTCATTACAGGGTAATGTCTCGCCAGATTGTTACGGATAGTTAAAATGAAATGAAGTGAATTAGGGAAACAAGGGGGAGAGCATGCACAACGCTTTATTGCTTTCTTTTGAAGACACACTGACAATGATCTGCCTTCAGTTTAGCGCATGTATCAGATAACATATCAAAAACTACCTCCGAGTGTGTATGTGTGTGTGTGTGTGGGAGAGAGTAAAGGTAAAGCGTGTGGCTCGTCTGGCGCTGCATTCTTGTCAAATGTAGGATACATTGTCTTTCACCTTCCTGTCTCTGACTTTGTCTCTGGAGACTTGTGTGTGAGTGTGTGTGAGATTTAAACTAATTTTTAGATCTTTTCTGACTTTTGGCCTATTTGAAAAATTAGATGCAAGACAATGTCATTAGTACATTGTAAATGTATAAATATTACCCTAGTGAAAAATAAATATACTAAAATGTATTTAAAATACATTTATTTCATGTTCAGTATACTATAAATACATTAATACATAAAAATACCCTGCAATTGTACTCTTAGTGTACTAAACTGGTATATTTAAAGTCTGCTAATCTGAACAACTAATTTTGTACTTAATGCACTTTAATTGTCCAACTAAAAAGTCCCACTAAAGATGTACTTAAGTATATTTGACAAGTAGTAGTAATAAAGTTTAATTATGTTTTTATATCAGTAAAGCTCGAGCGATATGTCAGTAAATATGTTAATAGACTTGAATTTTACTTAGTAAAAAATAAATACATTTTTAAAAAATGTACTTTTTTTACTACTGAAATATATGTCAGGGACCCCACGTAGTTTTATTCCTACAGACATAAACACCTATTTGTTTTTAAAAGAAAATAAGATGTATGTATTGTATTAAACATATTTAAGGTTAACTCAGTCTTATAAATTCATTTTGTTTAATATTTGTATTTTCTTTAAAGTTTTTTCCCGTACTTGTGCACCCTTGCAGCCCCCTGGGCATCACTGGACCCTATTTTGAAAACTTCTGGTTTAATTAATTCATATTATAATAAATGGAAGTCAGAAAATATAAGTTCTGCTAAAAAAGAAATATGATGTATTATATAATTAAGTCTGTAAAATACATCTATTAATACTTTAATGAACAGTCTCATGCAATTTTAATAATCATTTTATCTAACAATTAACTGTTTGATAAATCACTTAAGAAATTGACATTTTATTGGCTATTAAAAATAGTAAATGTGTGCTATATATTTAATTCGTTAAGCATAAACAGAATGAATTTCTGTGTAAATAGTCAGTAAAACCATTGTACATATGAAACAGTTTACAATCAGATTTGTTCTGTTTGTATTTGATGAACAATCTCCAATGTGTGCAGACTAAATTTAAAATAAAACTTCACAATATGTGACCCTGGACCACAAAACCAGTCTTAAGTAGCACTGGTATATTTGTAGCAATAGCCAAAAATACACTGTATGGGTCAAAATGATTGATTTTTCTTTTATGCCAAAAATCATTAGGATGTTAAGTAAAGATCATGTTCCATGAAGATATTTTGTAAATCTCTTACCATAAATATGTCAAAAGTTAATTTTTGATTAGTAATATGCATTGCTAAGAACTTCATTTGGACAAATTTAAAAACAATGTTCTCAATATTTTTTTTCACTCTCAGATTCCAGATCTTGACCAAATATTGTCCTATCCTAACAAACCATACATCAAAGGAAAGCTTATTTATTCAGCTTTCACAGTGAAAACATTGACCCTTATGACTGGTTTTGTGGTCTAGGGTCACATATATGAGCACAGACCCAACTTATGAAGAATGACATTTGCTTTAGCAGTTTTTAACAATTAAGTCAATTAAAGTTAAAATAGTGCTAATGTTTACGATCGGAGTAACTGTAATTGAACAATCTAATAGTAGTGTCTTTTTCACTGTGCTGTAATTCAACTGTACACACACTCTTCCTGGCTTTTCCCATGGTGCCTCAGTGTGAGATTGCAGTGTGAGGGATGGCAGGCACACCTGACCCGTCTGTTCCACAGGGGCTTGTGGGTAATGGATGGGTCAGAGCTTTTTTTGATGTTTTATTGAAAGATCACCACGGCTGTCCTGGCTTTCGCCTGACTATAAATCAGGGTCCTCTGTGGCCCGCTGGACTGTCCAGAGTGTGGTTTATGTCAGCCGGGGCAGGAAGGGCCTCCGATCCCATCACTCCACCTCACCTATATCACCCACCCACCCACACACACACACAACACCGCCGCTTCTAGAACGGCCAATGGGACCTCTAAACAATGTGTCTGTCAGACATACACACATATGCAGGTATCAGTCGGCTTTGACACTTGCAAAATATATGTCAACTTAAGCGTATCTGCAGTGTTTTTGAGTTTTGTGTTTAAGCACTTGTATTGTCAAGATATACATTAAACTTCAACAGTTAATCAATTAGATCAATATAAATTGATAATGTTAACAGTGGAGAAGAATGTTGTGACTGATTAGTTGTGTCTGTGCTTTTTTTATGTGACCCTGGACCACAAAACCAGTCACAAGTAGCACAGGTATATTTGTAGCAATAGCCAACAATACACTGTATGGGTCAAAATTATCGATTTTTTTTTCTATGCCAAAAATCATTAGGATATTAAGTAAAGATCATGTTCCATGAAGATATTTTGTAAATTTCCTACCATAAATATTAAAACTTAATTTTTGATTAGTAATATGCATTGCTAAGAACTTCATTTGGACAACTTTAAAGGTGATTTTCTCAATATTTTATATTTTTTTGCACCATCAGATTCCAGATTTTCTAACAGTTGTATCGCAGTCAAATATTGTCCTATCCTAACAAACCATACATCAGCGGAAAGCAGTTATTCAGCTTTCAGATGATGTATAAATAAAAAAAAATAGAAATTGATTATATACTTTGATTATATTGAATATATATATATCTTCAAATTGATTATATATATATATATTTTGAATCCAACAAAGAATCAACAGATTAATTAGAAAAAATTGTTGCACTTGTTGAATTTTATTTTAAGTAGAATAATTGAGTAATTGATTAATATTTATTAATTCATATTAATCGATCATTGTAAATTCTAGATTATTTAAATTAAATTAATAAATTTCAGTAATATTGTAATTTTTTTAAATTAAAGGCAGATTTATTAATCTGAAAATAATCAGCCGATTAAAAATAATTGGCAGATTAATCTTTGAGATTTTAGTTGTATAACTTGTTGAAAGAGATATTGGACCAGATGTAGAAAACAGCATGTTTTTCATTAAACTGCTGAAAATGACATTATTAATCGATTAATCTAACAAGTAATCAAGAGTGATTATCAGAATAGTTGTTTATTACAAAAGTTTTCTGTTTTAGGGTAACACTAGACCAGATGTGAGAAAACATACTCATACATTACTAATCGAATTGATTAATCGATCCGACGACTGGCGAACGTTGTTAGTTGCAGCCCTTTGTCAGAATTGTACATTAGGTACAAATTGTATGGATTATACAGCATTAATATAATTGGCTCTTGTAGTTGTCAGACAAGCATAAATAGCTTTTTTCCCTCAATATAGTGGCGTCTTTCTGGGCCGAAAGGATCTCTGTTACGTTTGTTACGCTCAGAGTGCTGATACAGCACAAACGGTGTGGTTTTCTCACCACTCTCCCTTAATACTGCTGTTAATGAGTAAGTTGATGTAGTTGAACGTTTAGTTAATAAATATGTCAGACTTTTACCTCTCTCTCCCTCCCTTTTTGCACTCCTTGTCTCTCTCTTGCAGTTTCCCAGGCTCGCTGAGAAATCGCAATTAGTTTTAGATTTACGCTACGATGACAGACAGTGGTATATAAATAGAGGTTAAACACACAATTTACATATTAATTTCATGATTCATTTAATCAATGATTTATGTGGATATAGATTGCTTTTAATCCGCCTCTCAGCGGCAGCGTTTGCTCTCTCGCTCCCGCTCTTCTCCGCTCTTCACCGAGCATGACAGAATAGAGTGCCGAGCTCTTTCTTTTCCTCCCTCTATCTCTCTCTCCCTCTGTCTCTCTTTCCTCGGAGCTGTTCAGTGGCTCGGAGAGGAATGCGAACGGAGGGGCTCCAAACGGCACTCCTAATTGGTTTAATTTTTCAGTGCGTGCACCGAACCTGACACTCGTTTACTGCGCGCCGCTGTATCTCCTTTCTCTCTCTCCGATCTCCCTCTCGGCTCTCTCTCTCTCTCTCCATTAATAAAAGGGTAATAATCGCTCCGGTTAAAGGGATGGTAATGAGAGCAGTGGTTATGGTGATTGGTGGCGGCGGTTGTGTATTCATAACAGATCTCTCATACTGAGGCAAGAAGGCTGTAATTGAGCCATGATTGAGACACATACGCTCCCCTCCACCGCACACCAACATGGGACCGGCGGGAACGGCGGGAACCTGAAAGAAAACGCCTCTGTGGTGGCAAAAGACACCAAGCTTTAGACGATTCTACTAACTTTGAAACAAGTTTTTAAACTTTGAAGGTTATGCTTTTTTTGAAACACAATTGGAAAATTGGTGAGCGCCAATTCGCTTGACCTTTGACCTCTGGCTCTGTGATCACCATACTGATGAATCGGCTAATATTTGGTCATTTCCAAAATCTAGCCATAGCCAATTTCTCAGTTTTTTTTTCTGCTGGCATAATTTGACTTACATATGAACTTATAAAATGATTTATCATTTCCAGTCAGCCATTGAGTAACAGTGAAAGCTGCTTTAGCCAATGGAATGGCTTTGGGGTCTAAAGGTCATAGGATTCTGTAGTTGGCCACTAACAATCATACTTCAAGTTCAAATGTCAAGTAATGAGCTGTTTATCCATTTTAGTAGCCTGTATATTCTCTAAATGTATTTAAACTTAGAAGCCCATGAATTCAGTTCAAGTTTCTATTCACTTTGTATTCACCACGTTTTGACGTTTGTCCCCTGCATACGGTTCACACTTTATTTTCTTATCGCATTCCACATTTGGCTGAAAAAATATATGCGGCACATCCAAATGACAATCGCTAGAAAAAAAACATGTTACTTAAGTGTTTTATCAGAGGATTCAGACAAACAGACCTTTTTCGTAAGTCGTAAATGAAGATTAAAGCTCGTGTTGGCGGAGAAGGAACAAATTGGGATGATTTATTGGCGCTGACATGAACGTGTCACTGCGGGGGGAGACCGGAATAAGAGAGAAAGAGAACGAGAGAGAAAGTGGGGGAGGAAAGGCGGAATACGGAAAGGCGCGAGATAGCTGTTCATCTCGCGGAAGGTAAATAATGGTCTTTAATTATTTGCTGGCGGAGCTGTTGAAAGCTCGGGCTGATACTGTCATTGGGACGACGCAGCTGGTGTGACGTGTGGTTAGGAATGTTAAAGGTGATAATGGTGTGTGCGCGCGCGTGTGAGAGAGCATCGAGGGAATGTATCTCCAGACGCGTATGCGCGTGAATGATGGCTTTGCATGTAATAAAAACACACTGGAATCAAGCGGCAGGTAATAGGGCTGTGTTAACCTCCATCCATTTAAGAAGAGCCCCAGGTCCATTGATTGGGCGCCCATCGGGCACATATAAATCCATCAGTTCAATCAATAAATGACTCATGATTGAATTGCATCATCATTAGTGTTTATGACACACCATCTCTCCTCATTTAGCCTGCACAAAAACAATGGAAATGGACGTATTCAATTGTGACGTCAGAGGCCAAAACAGTCAGCCAAAATCTATTGCATGCTTTTGGCTTGCTTTAAAGGAGAACTCCACTTCCAGAACAACAATTTACAAATTATTTACTCACCCCTTGTCATCCAAGATGTTCATGTCTTTCTTTCTTCAGTCGTAAGAAATTACGTTTTTTGAGGAAAACATTTCAGCATTTTTCTTCATATAATGGACTGCTATGCGTGGCAGTTAGGATATGTCGAAAAAGTCCCATCTCATGTTCTCCCTCAACTTCAAAATCGTCCTATATCGCAGTTTTACCTTTTTGTTAAGGGTGTTTGATCTTTGCATGTTCACGTTGCAAAGACTGTGTTGGAACTTCTGCTGCGATGTAGGATGATTTTGAAATGATTTTTGAAGTTGAGGGAGAAAATACGATTGGAGTTTTTCGACATACCCTAACTGTCTTGAGTCAGGATGCACAGAGTTCAGGAAGAGAAAGGCAAGACGAGCGTTTGAGATTAAAAAGTATTTAAATTGTATTTTTTTAATGAAAATAAGCAATCGTTTCGCTAGATAAGACCCTTCTTCCTCCACTGGGATCGTTTACAACCACATTTAAACTGCATTTTGGAAGTTTAAAATCGGGGCAACATATCAGTCACTGATATGGAGAAAAATGCAGAAATGTTTTCCTCAAAAAACATCATTTCTATACGACTGAAGAAAGAACGACATGAACATCTTGGATGACATGGGGGTGAGTACAATCTTTGAATCTTTGTTTTGGAAATGGACTTCTTCTTTAACTTGATTTTTTAAATATGCCATCACCTGTTTGATTAATTTACATTTATTATCATTATATGCAAAGCCAGTATCACTGTGTGTAAATACACTGTGCAGTACATTTCAGTGCGTAATGCAAAACGTGCTGCTTTCACTATGCAGCCTTATCATGTGAAATATCTCTCTGCAGATAAGAATTCATAAACACGGTAGCAAGAAAAACATGATTTTGAGTCATAAGTTTAACATGTCAAGTTAAGGTCAGCTTAAACAAAACGTGTCCAGACCTGTTCCTAGAAGGCCACTGACCTGCAGAGTTTAGCTCCAGCCCTAATTAAACACACCTGAATCAGCTAAATTACGCTATATTAGTCTTCAGGATTACTAACTTCCAGGCAAGTGTGCTGGAGCTGGTTGGCCAGCCATTTAAAATATTTCTGTTTGTTGGAATAGCATAATGTGTGAACCTCAGTTTGTGATGGTACTACGGAAGGTGGGACAATTGGACTATTTAGGAAACCTGTTTGGAAACAAACATTTTTTGCTCCAGTGATGCACAGCTTGCGTTTAAAGTCAACATGAAGCAACATTCAGAAGCCATAATGTGAAGTATTGGAGTGAAACAGGATACTCAAGAAGCAAATTTGGCAAAAAATCTGAAAATTTGGCATTTTATAACGGAATTGAGTCAAACCTGAAAGAGATTTTGCTAAAACAATACCTAAATGACTAACTGGCTGTCAACTGAAATTGAAGTGACCTTAGTGAAAAAGGAACGTTTTTCAAAAGGCAGAAAAAGTAAGTGATTTTGGTGGAACTTTTTTTTTTAAATAATGTGCAGTGATTTGAAATCAGCATATGTGGATATTGTTTGTGGATTACCATATATGTGACCCTGGACCACAAAACCAGTCTTAAGTAGCACAGGTATATTTGTAGCAATAGCCAATAATACATTGTATGGGTCAAATAATCAAATTTGCTTTTATGCCAAAAATCATTAGGATATTAAGTAAAGATTCCGACCGTAAATATATCTATAATATATATATATATATATATATATGGTCAACTTTAAAGGCAATTTTCTCAATGTTTAGATGTTTTTGCACCAGATGTTGTCCTATCCTAACAAACCATACATCAATGGAAAGCTTATTTATTTAGCTTTCAGATGATCTATAAATCTCAATTTAAAAAAAAACAACCCTTACGACTGGTTTTGTGGTCCAGGTTCACATATGAGTACTTAAATCCTGCATGCTGTGAGTATATGTTTTATAAATGTACCACTCTGCAAAAAGAAGTACCCTCAACGCCAGTGATTTGCCAGACTGGCACCAGGCATGCTGGCATGGGCACAGACTGCGAGTCAGAGGAGAGCTGTTCGCACACCCTTACCTGCCATAAAACCCAGCCCAAAAACCCAACCGCAGGCACGATCCACCTTTTACGAGCCCCGTGCAGCTCATAACACACACCGGCTACACATGGGAAAGTGTGAGCGTGTGCGTGCGTTTTTGGCAAATGCGTATCCCGGGATGCTCGCGCGGCCGTGCTAATATCTCTCGTAACCATTTCAGCTCATTAATTTTCCCCTCAAAGTTTCCTTCAGTCGCCCCTTGCGCAGGGTGTACGGTGCCTCTTTGATATTCAGAGTGTGTCGAGCCGTTTGGACGAGGAGAGCTCTCTGAATAGACACAGCTCAGAGTTTAATAACTCTAAAAGAGGACTGATGCGTTTGGTACAGCTGTACGGCGAAACATATGAAGTGGAGTTATCTGGTGTTAACTTTATCTGATCTGGCGTACGAACGGTTATCTCAGCGTCCAAGTCAGCAATGTGGGAGACATCAGACTACGCAAGCTTGCTGCAAAAACATTCTCTTACGTGCATTTTTCACTGCATCACAAACAGAGATGCATCGAGTCATGTTAATCAGTTCAAACTGTTTTATGCATCTCAAGATTTTTCAAGCAAGGCCAGAGAAGCATTAACTAATGCAATTTCAATTAAATGAATTGTATGAAATGC
>JAHKKF010513703.1:2500-11900 GCA_019740295.1 Labeo calbasu
AAAGAACATTTAGAACAACTACATTCATATCCACTGCACTAATAAGCTTTTTTTTTTTTTTTTGCATTAATAAGTTTTTTTTTAAGACAGAAGATAATACCAGGGCATAATACAGTGGCATGTATATGTGAACATTTCATTTCAATTTTTTGAAATTCATCTGAAACGTAAATAAATAACCTTTCCATTGATTTATGGTTTGTTAGGATAGGGCAATATTTGACTGAGAAACAACTATTTGAAAATCTGGAATCTGAGGGTGCAACAAAATGCTGAGAAAATCACCCTTAAATTTGTCCAAATTAAAATCTTAGCAATGCATATTACTCATCAAAAAGTAAGTTTTGACATATTTACAGTAGGAAATATACAAAATATCTTAATGGAACCTGATCTTTACTTAATATCCTAATGATTTTTGGCATAAAAGAAAATTCGTAATTTTGGCTATTGCTGCAAATATACCCGTGCTACTTAAGACTGGTTTTGTGGTCCAGGGTCACATATAATATTTCAACGTATAAGCTATTACATATGTACAGTCTCGTGTGAGAGCGCTGCAGTAGCGCCGCGCTGCCGCTCGGAGTCGCTGTTGGCGCAGTTACGCAAGTTGTAAAAGCGTGTGTTGTGTAACATGACGTTTAACGCCACGGAAACTTTAACTCCTGCTTTTTGTTGACGATTAGCGCGCGTAAACCTCGTGCACCCATTTTTCTTCAAGCACATTAATGCAGATATGAAAACGTGTGCTTTATATGTGCGATTATTCAGTGAAGAGCTGAAAAACTGCAGGAAGGGAACAGGAAAGTGATCGAGACACTTTAACCTTCATGAGCAGAGCTGACATAAACAGCGCTCAGTTTAGCCCTTGCACTATTCCTTCTGCATGATCAATTATATATCATGATTATATAATCGCCTCATTGAATGAATGAGTGAATGTCATGTGTGTATTTAGAGTCGCAAACACACTTACGCTGCATGAGCCGGCACGCGCCTCCCAAAACCGCCATTATTTACCGCTCTGGTGAAAATTCTCCTGGTGTTCCAACGGCAGAAAACAGCGAAATGCTTAAAGAGCAGAGTTAAAACGCTTCTTTGTCTCCTCCGTGTTTCTAAAGCGCCGAAATTCCGATATAGAGCTGCCGATCGGTGTCAGTGTTATCACGGCGTGGTGACGTACACTGGCCCCGCCCCCGCGCACACACCCTCACGTACGTCTGCACGCCGGGACTGGAGCCTTGCGTGACGTGAGTCTGTGTGTTTCATTCACACAAACCAAAAACTTTACTGATCCAAAAATATATTATGATTATTGTACTGGTGTGAATTTCATTTGATGTCCAGCGCAGAATTTATAGCAGCTCATTTAAAATAAAAAACCCGCAAAAATTAAATAAATATATGTAATAATACGGAGATTTGTGAAGGAATACACAATTATACACAAAATTATTGATTTCTGTATTTATTTTTTGTTTCTTCTTTATTTGCAACATGTATATACACATTTCTGCACTTTTGGTGTTATTTGTGTATTATTTATTTATATGCTATTATAGTTTTTATTAATATTTTGAATTACCTACCTTTAATTTTATTTTCTGTTTTCATTTTAATTTGAATTTGCTTTTTAGTAATTTTGTTACATATTTTGCTTTAAAAAGTCTCATTAATATCTTTCATTTATATTTTAGAGCCACAATTTTGTCATTGCTAATAGTTTTTTTATATTTCTGTTTAGCTTTAGTTTATATTTTTGCTGATTTATGTTGATTTTGTCCTTTTTATTAGAAAAGGTTACATTTATATATTTATTTATTTATTTATTACAAATGGTGATTTTGTGCTTCAACTTAAACTTATTTAAATAAAAAAAATGTTGTTAATATAAATCTGAAATAAATTATTAAATAATTATTAGATTGACAGAAAGATTTTGTTTTATATATATTTTCTGAATTGTTTTTAATCATTCTGTATTTGCAATTTCGATATATGCGTTTGTCATTGCTAATAGTTTTTTTTTTCTGTGTAGCTTTAATTTTTATTTTTGCTGATTTATGTTGATTTTGTCCTTTTTATTCGTTTTCTTAATTTTTAAAATGTATTTATTTATTTATGTTTCCAAATAGTTCTTTTAGTGCTTCAACTTAAACTTATTTAAATAAAAGACAAGTTTTGTTAACATAAATCTGTTTTTTTTTTTTTTTTTGGATTAATAATAAATAAATGAACATAACATGTATTTATTATTTATAACTTAATTTTTTATTCATTCTTTATTTGCAACATATATATACACATTCCTGCAGTATTTTTGTATTATTTATTTATAGCCTATTTTAGTTTTTATTATTTTAAATTACCTACCTTTAATTTAATTTTCTGTTTTCATTTTAATTTGTTTTTTAGTAATTTTGTTACATATTTTGCCTTAAAAAGTCTCATTAATGTTCATTTATATTGTAGATCCACAAAAAATATAAAGCCTCTTTTAATGTTATTTTTATTAATACTTTAGATTTTCAGTAATTTTGAGATCTGCTTTTGTCATTGCTAAATTTTTAAATATTTGTTTAGCAGTAATTTTTAATTTTTTCTGATTTATGTTGATTTTGTTTTTTGTTGTAATTTTTAAAAGGATTTCTTTCTTTCTTTCTTTGTATTTCCAAATAGTAATTTTAGTGCTTCAACTTAAACTTATTTAAATGAAAAACAAGTTTTGTTAATAAAAATCTGAAATAAATTAAATTATTAGATTGAAAGAAATACTAAATATATTTATCTAATATTTATTCATCTATTATATATATATAAAAGTTGTCTAATACCCAAAACCTGTTAACAGAAAGTTTTATTTGTACCCAAAACCATTTTAAGTCTCTGCCAACCAAGAAGTTGACTGAGTAAAGCCAGCGAAAAACAGAAGCAGGAAACGAAGTAAAGATGATTAAAAGGCATCAGTTTATTGCATAATCTTAGTCATCTGACAAACACAAATCCACCAAGTGTTACTAAACCACAAACTGATTCACAACAGTATCCTGTGATGTTAAAAACCTCAAAGACATTCTCTTGAACACAAATATCTCCTGAAACCATACAATCACAAAATTAATCAACAATAACAAAATATTAATATAAATGTCTAATCAGTGAATTCAGTATATAAATGATTAAGGTGATTATTATAAATTATTAAATGGAATAATAAAATGAGCAAATGATAAATGATTATAAATGAGTTTGCATTTGAGGAGGCTTCTATATAGAAATATATAAAACCTTCTGCATGTGAAAGCAAATTACCTTATAAATTACATTTTCTAAAATCCCATCCACAAGCAGGAAAACAGTGTGCTTGAATTACAAGGAAGTAAAAGAAAAGCCAACTGTTTTTAACAGGTTTTTCCTGCTGTGACTGGTTCTGCCACAAGAAAATATATTTTCAATGTTCACAATGTTCTTATGATCTCATTTTAATCATCACAATGTTTATATTTATTTGTTAACCAGATTGTCATTAATAATTATTAACAAAAATACTATTTATTGCCTCGACTGTTATTGCTTGAAGATATTAGATTATTTATTGTTCCCAGTCATGTGCATTATAAGAGTAAACAGCAGTCTCTGCTGCCCTCTAATGGAAACAAGCACAAGTGCATGATCTCAGTGAATTAGATCAAAGGTATTCATTTGGTCACAAACAATGAGAGTGATTTGACTTCAAAGTTGGTCTCTTGTAGTGAGGGTGGACGCCTGTGTGTGTGTTTTTAAGGCCGGCAGCGCTGGATGAAGCGTGGATACAGACAGACGTCACGAATGTGGTGTCGGTTCAGCAGCCAGGTGAGGAATCGCTCCAGACCCAGACCGTATCCGCCGTGAGGACACGTCCCGAACTTCCTCTGCAACACACAAACATTCACACGCTTACAATTTCACATGCATGTAAACTGTGGTATAACAAAGGCTTATCTGCAATCATTTTTACACTTACAGTGCATTGTAAAAATGATTTTTTGAAGTAAATAAAGCAAATGTTATTGGAGTGTAGTGTTGTCACGAAACCAAAATTTTGACTTCGATACGATACCTGACTAAAATATCACGAGACTACTACTGAGTCCATACTACGAAAAACAACAGGAAATGTCGTTGAATAACAGATGATCCAAATGGAGATCATAGTTATTTTATCTATTAAAACAAAGCATTTCATCCCCCCTTTAAAAACAATTTAATAAAATAATAATAATCACATGCCAGTGCCACTACACAGGATTATGGTGAACAACTACGAGATCTTTGCTATATTGGTAAGTTCGCTTAAACGATAAAACCAAATCTTATTTCATGATATAGTCATTTTATTTCACAACAACAATTTATATCATGACAGTCATTTGTTATCTTTGTTATTAATAATAAGAACCTAGATGCAAGTAACAAACTAAAGGACAAATACAATAAAAGAGGCCCTATAAAATCAGTTTCTTTTTTCCTAAATTCTATTTTAATTTTTCTAGACTCTATTTTAATGGTTACATTAAAAAAAATAAAAATAAACATGTCTAATTAATTGAAATCATGAAACTTACAGAATTTAACCACAATTTATTAAAGTTTAACACAAACTACATGTTTTTAAGGCCCTATGAAATACATATTATTATTTTTTTCTCAAATTCAGTTTTGTTTGTGAATTTTGCAAACCTTGCGTTTTCCTTAATTTTTCTGGATTCTATTTAATCGTTTCAGTACATTTTAATAATCAAAAGTCTAATGAATTTATAAAGGATAATTAGATTTGATGAAGAATTTATTTATTATTTTATTATAGGCTATTTATTTCTTTTTTTTTTTTTTAGAAATACTATAAATATAAATATATTTTTATAATATATATATATAATAAATACAGTATATTTTTCTGGCAAATATTCCTTAACATTGTTTTAATAATATTTTTATTATTAGCAGTAGTACTATCTTTTCATTAAGTAATATATTAACATATGACTATCAAGTTAAACCCAACTTTTATTTTGACGGTTTGCTGTGAAGACCTTTAAGGTTTTTATTATACGACGATAGTTTTCCACGAAAGAAATGGTAAAACCTCAGAGCAGTTTTAGAGATTATGTTCATGTGTAGTCGTATATTGAGGCGTCAGAGGCTAAAAACACTGCGAGTGTCACGTGTATGTGTGCAGTAAACAAAACTGCGCGTCTGCGCCATTCACTAACACAGACACGCAGAAATACGGCTCTTATTAAAATGCATTCTTAAAGTACCGCTACTAGTAAAATGCGGAATCATACCGTTTTTAAAAGCAGGGTATCAAGATACTTTTTAAGTACCGGAATATTGTGTGTTTTACAAGAACATACTATTTCAGCCTCAAAATTTCACATTTAATTCAGTGTTGCTGCCTGTTTCTTTGTAAACATTTGTGAAATTTATTAGCAATCCTGTGTATTTCAATCAATTAATGTTTAGTTTATTTAATGAATTTGTCATATATTCAAATATTTTAGTAAAAATCGTGAAAAACCGTAGGTATTGTTGCTTATAGTAATAGTAATTAAAACGCATTTATTTTATACTTGGTTCAAATCTAACATATTTACTGACAAATCGCTTGAGACTTACTGATATAAAAATAGTAATTAAACTTTATTTGGAGTACTACTTGTGCACGATGCACATTTCTTAATATTGAGCCTAAAATATGTTTTAATGGGTGAGGATTGTATGATCTTTAAATAATATGGGTCTTTAAATGCAATATTTAAAGTGCACCTAAAGTATACTTGCAATAGTTCCACTTTAGCACAATCAGATATACTTAAGTATATCTTTGGTTGGACTTCAGCACTACTACTTTCACACAATTAAAGTGCATTAACTGTGTAGTTGTTTCATTTTAACAGACTTTAAATATACCAGTTTAGAATACCAAGTACAACTGCAAGGTATTTTTATGAAGTACATAATATGTAAATGTATTTGTAGTATACTTAGCATGAAATAAATGTATTTTAAATACATTTTCGTATACTCATTTTTCACTAGGGGTTATACTGGTGCATGTCAATGTTATTAAATACATTAAACTTACTATTAAAATGTGTAAACTATCATGCACATGAAATATTGTGAATCCACTTACTATGTCTGTTTGAAAACAAAACACATTTTAAAGCAAATACAGAAATAAAGAGAACTAGGTTTTTTTAATGTTTCTGAAAGAGTCTCTTTTGCTCACCAAGGCTGCATTTATTTGATCAAAACTATTGTAAAATTCATGAAATATTATTACTATTTAAAATAACAGTTTTCTACATGAATATGTTTTATAATATAATTTATTCTTGTGAAGTAAAGCTGAATTTTCAGCATCATTGCTGCAGTCTTCAGTGTCACATGATCCTTCAGAAATCATTCTAATATGCTGATTTGCTGATCAAGAAACACTTCTAACTATTATCAATGTTGAAAACATTGGAAACCGTTGTATATTTTATTTATATCAGGATTCACAGACGAATTGAAAGTTCAAAATAGAATTAGTTTGAAATAGAAATATTTTGTAACATTATGTCTTTACTCTCACTTTTGATCATTTTAATGCATCCTTAATGAATAAAAGTATTCATTTTGGAATGGTAGTCTATATGAAATCTAGCCAGTAGGCTGTTACCTGGTCGGTGTACCAGTAGTAGGGTGTGGGGTCAATTCCCTCTCTCTTATATCCTTCCAGGAGCTCCTCAGCGTCCCAGATACGCATGGAGCCTCCCACAATCTCACCGACATTGGGCATCAGCACATCCACCTGACAAACACAAACACATCAGCCAATCAGAACACAGCTACAGTGTAAAATCAGCCTGAATGTCCTTTTGAATATTAAGTTCTTTTGTTCTGCTAACTCCGCCCACAGTGGAATCTCAGTGGGCGCATAACTGCATATTAAAACACAAATATGATTTGATTGGCTGTGGGTGTAATCGCTTTGGCATGGACCGAAAAACAGTTGCTTCTGCATTGTTTTTGGTGTTGCAGCTGATTCTGACCGATTCGGTGAGGCGACGGTCCTCAGGGCAGCGTTGCATGTAGAAGGATTTGATCTCGGCTGGGAAACGACACAGCAGGATGGTCTCGTTAATGGTGTCAGTCATCAGTCGCTCAGGGGCTTCTGGGATATCCTGTAGAAATGATGGTTAAATATTAGAATCATTTAAGCATTTCAGACTTTTTTCTGTGTAGGTGAGTAATAAAACACAGGACTCAATATAACACACCTCTCCAAACTCATAGAACGTCCCGTCGTCTTTCTTGATGTTGTGCTCTTTCAGCCACACAATGGCGTCGGTGTAGTTCATCCTCTTAAACGGCCGTTTGGGAGGCTTGAAGTCCTGCAAGAGAGAGAAAAAAGAAAATTATTTCACAGATTTCAGAGCCTCCATACCTTTTAATTAATTTCCATAATACTTCTAGTCAATTTAACTGAAACTAAAAATATTTTAAAATTATTTACATTCAACTGAAATAAAGACAAACAAACTACTTCAAAATTACAAATAATATTAGAAATAATGAAATAAAATTAAAAATAATAATACATTTACAAAATATATCCAGAGCCTCCATACTTCATGATTTCCATCATCTTTTCAGTCATTTTTGACAATGCTTTTAAAGTTAACTAAAACAAAAATATTTTTGTAAATATTTACTGATAATACTTAATAATATTTTTAATATATATAATAATAATTTTAATATTTATTAATAATAATAATAATAATAATAATAATATTTAATAAAATATTTGCTTTAATTGAAATAAAAATAAATGTTAAATCTTAAAAAAAATGGTAATGTTAAAAATTGTAATTATTTAATTATTAAACTGCTATAAAAGACAAAAAAAATACTTTATTATTTTATTTTAGTCAGTTGCCAATGCAACATTTCTAATTTTCTAAAACAAACAAAAAAAGTGGAAATGTACTGATATATATATATATATATATTTTATTATATTTTTTATTTCTAATTTTCATTTGAATCTGAAGCGGTAAAACTAAAACTACTGGTAATATTTAACAATATCTAAGAATTCATAAAATATTTACTTGAAATAAAAATAAACGTTAATGTTAAATGAACAAAACAAACAATCAAACAAAAAACAGTTACTAAAAAAATGTAAAAGTTAAAAAATTTTTTAAAAAATTACAAATACTAATAGTACATTAATTACACTAAAATAATGCTGCTTTGTGATAAGAGTTTCTCATAATTTAAATCAGACCAATTAGCGAACCTGTTTGAGTGATTTACTGAAAATGACTGATTTTACTAGGCACGAGATCAATATATTCCAGAATAAATATACAAATAAATATCCACTATGATGATTCAGTTAATTTCCATGAATTATACAGCCCTGAATAACATAATCCAAGCTTAAAATGTAAAATATTATGACATTTCCAGTTTTTCCAGAACTGTGATGCTTAGATAGCACCCTTGTGTGAGGTCAGAGGTCATACCGGGTTGAGGTCGTAGAGCAGCTGCGCAGCAGGAGACTTCAAGACCCTGTCAACCACATCGCACACCAAATCCTCCAACCGGTTCAGAAGGTCCTCATAGGATATGAAGGGACACTCAGCCTCAATGTGGGTGTACCTGAAAACAAACACACACAATGACATACTGTACTTCTGTTTGTTTTTTAATGAATGAATTTGTATGAACTGATTTTGTTCTGGACTCACTCAGACAAGTGCCTGCGGGTGCGCGACTGCTCGGCACGGTACGACTCCGCAATGCAGAAGGTGTCGCCCAGCGCAGGGATGCAGGTCTCCAGGTAGAGCTGAGAGGACTGTGTCAGGTACGCGTTCTCACCGAAATAGTTGAGGCTGAAGAGGGTGGAGCCGCCCTCCACCTGCGTCTGCACCAGAGTGGGCGGAGTTATCTGAGGACGACAACAAACAGACCTCTGTGTTTAATAAAATCAACAACATCCTGTGCTCCAAAACCATATTTCACACAATTATTTAAAGCAGGATTCATACGAATACTGTAAAATTAAATTCCAGGACTTTCAAGAAAATTTCAAGTATTGCTTTTTTTTTTTTTCTTCAAACAAAGATCTTACTTGTCAAACAATGTCTTATCTTTCAAATTCTAAAAAGATAAACGGATAAATAAAAATATATGAATATAACAAAACAGCAAAAAATATGTGGAGCACATGCATGCTAATTTTCATTTTGTAAATGAATTTTCTTTCTATTTTAAAAATATTTTCTTTGGATTGTTTGACTACTTAAAAGAGAATACTGAACTGAATCCCGAACTGAATCAAATGATTTGCGAACCC
>JAHKKF010513705.1:0-10896 GCA_019740295.1 Labeo calbasu
AAACGAATTTATTGAAGAAAACAAAAAAGGCATGTACCCTATTCTCTAGTATAGTAGATCTTATTTCCAGTCCTGGTGCCCCCAGGCTCTGCACATTTTGTATAATTGTGCCCTAAATGATGTACTAAACCAGAGGTGTCCAACGTAAGTCCTGAAAAGCCAGATTCCTGCAGAGTTTTGCTCCAGCCTTGAATAAAACTGATTTGCCTGTAGCTTTCCAGTAATCTTTAGGCCATAAATAGCTTGTTCATGTGTTTACTGATAACATTGCTTGAATATTGTCCTCTACTATTCTAATAAAGCTTCCCATCACAATAGATGTGGACTTACATTGCTCAGAAGTCAAATTTTGGGTGAACCTTTGTCTGATGTGAAGCTCCAGTGTCAATAAATAACTCAAAAAAACAGCATTACCAGCTCCACATATTATAAACCAGATTGACTTTATTTCTGTCATACATTTACAAAAGTTCTTATTGAGATAACAGTGGTTTAGATGTTGATGTCAGTTTGAAAGTAAAAGTTTGATTTGATGTTACCATGATGGTGATAAGTGATTGCTTTAGTTGGGCAATTTGACTCTTGACTTCAATGGTGTTGTTTATTTATTTTATTTTTTTAGCAGCTTTATCTATGTTTATTATGTTAACAGCAACAAGAGAAAATGTGGTCATATGACGTTGGTTACTTTGTGATGATAAAAAGATTACCATCATATGTAGTGATGGGGTGCTCAATCCTGCTCCTGAAGATCTACCGTCCTGTGGAGTTCAGCTCCAACCCTGATTGAACACACCTGAACCAACTAATTACGTTCTGAAGGAGCACTTGATAATTACAGACAGGTGTGTTTAGTCAGGGTTGGAACTAAACTCTGCAGGAAGATAGATCTACATGAGCAGGATTGAACATCCCTGCTCTAGAACATAACCTGTGTTATTCATTTTTAAAACGCATTGTTGACAAATCTCGCTCAACTATTGAATGCTGAGACATACACATAATCAGTGTATGATTCTCAACAATGGTGACATGCTTCATGCTGCACTACAATACATTGCAGCATGAAGCATGTCACCATTGTTGAGATTCATACACTTATTCTTGATGTTTGTGTGACAAAGTAGATTTCTGTTTGCATATATACACACACACACATTAGCTACTCTGATTAAAATTTTGCTAGATCTCAGTCTGTAGAGCAGTTGGGTTGGGTTTTACTTTAAACTAAAATTTGACAACTGAGCAACATTTGGTTCCACATGTCCAATGAGAAGCTTTCCAATTACATCTTTATTAGAATGTAAGAGGATAATGTTCTAACAATGTTATCAACAAACATTTTTAGAATGTTTTTTTTTTTTTTTTTAATATACTGGAAACTAAAATAAAACTTGCTGCTGAAAAGATTACCAGAACATAGCATAATGTTCTCTGAACATCACTCAGTCAGATTTTGTAATTGCCAATTTATTTTGTTTTCACTGGAATGCACATTGCATTTTAATGGGTTATATTATAGTATAATAATTATTACTATGCTTTCACTGCCATCATGTTATGCTATGACAGTTCCCCTGTTAAAAATAATCTTTCTGACATAACCTCAGGGCTCCAACAGAAGTAAGCTTTTTTACAGTAGTTCACTATGATTGCACTTTCATCAAGCTCAATAGATCTCAATAGTTTTCTCATGATTATTTTTAGAGAAATGTCATAGTCATCAGCTTATTACAGGAAAAATATTATGCTTGGCACAAACATAAGAAAAATGACTGTAAATAAAGTAATGGGTGCAATTGTTAGTTATTTTCCTGTTAGTCATTTTACACTAACCTTCAGTCTCAAACATATTTTGAAAGTATTTTGAGTGTTATCAAAAATAAATATCAAGGGTTATTAAAATTGTTGGTTATACTTTACCATAATGTTCAATTTGTTAACATTAGTTAACCACTTGGTCACCAACGGATCCTCTGCAGTGAACAGGTGCTGTCAGAATAAGAGTCCAAACAACTAATAAAACAACTGCAATAATCCACACCACTCCAGGCCATCAATTAACGTGTGAAGCCAAAAACTATGTGTTTGTAAGAAACAAATCCATTCCTCCAGTGAAAAAGTCCATCTCCTGTTTTCCTCTCACATCAAAATTCACACACATATTTGTTTAGAACTGTTTTCGTTTGTAAACAGTGCTTGATTTATGCATATTACTCTCCTGATTGTGTTCAGGAGTATTCAGCAATATTATGGATACAGGAAGATAGAAATTGAAAACATGTTGATGCAATTTGTTTCTTACAAATACGCAGGGTTTTTTTGTTTGTTTTTTCTTCACAGGATGTTAATTGATGGACTGGAGTGGTGTGGATTACTTGTGGATCATTGCGATGTTTCTATCAGCTGTTTGGACTCTCATTCTGACGGCAATAACTTTAACTCACTTTAACACTTTGAGAATAGAAAGGGTGTCTCATATTCTTCACTGTAACGTTCAAAGGCCATGTCCATAAAGGTCATGAATTACACCATCAAGAGCATCTATGGAACTGTCTTTCCTCGTCTATAGGAATTCCCATAAATTCTTCATGTTTTTCATATTGATCCTGTCATCTGAACCTGTTCTCACTCCCAAGGTGTCCAGTACTGCAGGGAAGTAAATTAAGCTGTCTCTGCTTGCAGAAGCAAACTCTGAGCTGAGAATGTTTATAGCAAGGGCTGATGCCACTGAATCCAATATTTCTGATATTGTCCACTTAAAATCTATTTTGTAACACTGAATTTGTTCAATTTGCCTCATGAGATATGCCTCTGGCGCCCTCAGGGCTAGATTTACCTCTTATTGTGACAAAATGTGGCAAAATAATTTTTTTGTCCCCTTGCTTTCTTTGGTTACTCAACATGCTCGTCTGATTTCAGTCAGATGATGAGTATTACTCTCTTGTCATAAAATTAAATATGCAATTAAATGCACTTCTCTCCCTCTGCAAACATGCCATGATGTTTGACAACTAATGAGTCAAATATTTGCCACATTTCAGAAAGTATATGTATTATTTAGTGAAATGTTTTGCCACTTGCGGTTTAATATGTTTGTCATATTTTGCTCATCCATGGCTATTGACCACCTTTAGTCTTTTCAGCAGTAATAGCTAATGAAAAACCCATATCACTAGCAAACAACATATTCTGGACATGGATGGGTATGTTGACATAAAGATGCAATTAAAGCAGCAAATTCTGAACCGCATGCACAACAAAGAAGCAATTAGTTAAACCTGAAAACCTTTGTTCGGCCAAGGCTTTATCTGCTCTCACAGAAAGCCCAGTTGTACTGTTATTACTTTCCATAATGCCACGTAAAAACGTAAGACAAAGCACCTTGGTCAGACTTCTGTAGCAGTGATACCTCGCTACTCGCTACAGCCGGGTTTTGCTTAAAGGTCAAGCGGAAGCTAATTATTCCCACAGCGTTATGGAATTACTCAAAGCCATCCTTGGCCTTTAGACAGCCCTGATAACTAATCCACCACCTTCATATGGCCGAAGCTTTACCTTACATTATTACAAAGACTCAACTGAGCTTTGTACACATCTGAGTCTGTCACACAGCCAGCATCACCGACAAATTGCCTCCAACCAATCTATGTTTCTGCCCGCAATTATATGCTGAAAGAAGGTATGCAGGGGGGCCAGACAAAAGATCAGATATTTCCACTTCTATTCTTTGCTATACATTATCACAGTAAGTCCAAAGCAGGCAGTTCTATAGTAAATGCTCAGCTTCTTTTAACACGACACTGTTAGAGTGTCCAAAAGAGCTGGTTTTATTCAGAACTGGAAATGCTGGAACCAAATGACATATGATTATGCTGATGTTTTATGAGTCTCTATTAAAGCAGACAGAACACCATATAAAAAAATACTCTTACAGTCTTTCCCACATCACTGCATCTACAGCGGCATGGCAAAAGAAATTACGTTTTAGCTGAGTTGTGAGTTTGCACTTTGAATTGAATGTGATGAGAGAGAAAAACTGACAGATCTTTCTATTGTGTTGTCCTCAGTGGTTTCACGGTGCACAACAAACATAAAGCAAGGAATTTACATTTGGAGTCATTCTGGGTAAAATCTTGTAGAATCGTCCTTTGATGATGAATACAAACTTTAGATATAAGAATCCTTCATTGTGTTAAATGGCATGACCTCCAGCTGCAGAATTTTGTCAATGCCATTTCACAGATTTCACATTTGAAGTTGAGTGGCTATAAAGGCAAATCTGACAAAGTGCTTAAAAAGGAACTTATTTTAAATGTTTGACTCAAGCTCACTTCCTTGACTGATAAAAGGTTGCCCTTAGAGAAAAAAAGAATAATTGCAATAAAATATATTTAATGTACCCATTAGACCATTTGTGATATTATTAATGCTCAGAAAATCGCAGAGGGCCGTAGTCCGTTATCTGACTGAATTGATTATAACTTAACACTGAGGACGGGGAAACTAAAAGGAAAAGAGATCCTGAGCATGAAAGTGCCAGCAGATATTGGTTCCAGCAAATCAATATAAAGCGGATCTCCATCTTCACCATGAAAGACCTTGAATGAGGAAAGCTTTGAAAGAATATTTCCTGTCACTCACAGACGTTCTCTAAACTTGTCTAAATACATCAAATACAATAGCCGCTTTTGGGTTTAGGGTAAATGTAGGCGCCTATCAAGTGTCATTAGATGTGAGCGTGGAGAGGTCATTCTGACAGGCAGGGGAAATGCATGCTGTCCCGTCACTGTCATTCATTTTTGGGCCATAATGACCATAGTTGAGCATGACAGAGTAAAAAAAAAATGTTCCCTTAGATGCAGCCATTGCCTGGCTTGTACTGTTTGATTGATTTAATGCTGTACTTTTTTTCCTGAACATTTTAAAGTAAAGCTTTAAAAAGAAGCATCAATTTCAAACATTACAGTAGTCCATAAGACCCATATATGACTTCGCAGGTTCTGAAATCACACGGTGAGAAACAGAATAAACTTTAAGTTACTTATTGAAAATTATCTACTGTGAAACGGCGCTCAAAACTCACTTATGATTCTAGATGATTAATTCCAAACATGGTGCGTAAAGACCTGTCATGGCAAGTTGGATGTCAATGACTCTGAATGCCATTTGTTCATGCATGTCTCATGACCACTTAGTTACACCAATTTATGAACATGCAGATGGTTAAATTTTCAGTATTATAGCATGAGTCATGGGGGCATTTTATAGTGCTTTTTTAACATAACAATGCCAGTCCCCATTTGTGGAAAAGAGCACTAGGACAATGTGCTAAATGTCTTTTTGTGTCTGTTCTACAGAGAAGAATGAAATGAAAGTCAATTGTATTGTGGAACAAAATGTGGCATGAACTGTGCCCTTGATCTAACTGTCATTCACTGAAAAATGTCACAAATATGATTGTCACATAAAGGGATCTGAGCGACAAGACAAGAGTGAGATCCAAATGCTGTGCTTATTAGAAACTAAAGGACAGAAAACTAGAAAAAAAACAAGGAGCGAGAAACAGAACCGAGCTCAAGTGACACTGACATTTTATCTTATGGACAAAACCGAACAAGAAACACAGGACACACAAGGGCTATATATACAAGCAGAGGTAATGTAACAACAAGACACAGGTGAAAACAATCAAATGCAAACAATGGAAGACACAGGAAACAGAAACCAATCAAAGCTACAAACTAAAAGTCCAAAATGAGACAAGAGTATAACAGACGGTTACACTTTATTTCAAGGTGTCCTTGTTACAGTGTAATTTTACATTTAAGTACTGAATACTATTAATTAACTACATTTACTTACTATATGGTTAGGGTTAGGATTAGGGTTTGGCTCAGGGTTATTTGCATGTAAATATGCACAATTATTTGCTGTTATAATAGTAAGTACATGTAACGAAACAAGAACACCTTAAAATAAATTGGTACCAAACAGACAAACAGCATATGACAATGAAGATGCTGGATCCCAAGAATAGACATTACTAGCAAAGTTTTATTTTATTTTATTTTATTTTATTTTATTTTATTTTATTTTATTTTATTTTATTTTATTTTATTTTGTTTAACTATTAAAGATATTTGCAGTGACAATGGCAATATTCACAATGGCTTGTGCTGAAGAATGTGAATGGCTTAGTTGACCTAAATAAAAATAAAATAAAATAAAATAAAATAAAATAAAATAAAATAAAATAAATATTTATTTATAAACATTTATCTTGTTGCTTTTTACAGCAATACACTGTATCAAAATATGGTATTAAAATCAACTTAAGTCTTTGTTTTATGTCTCTCAAAGCATTTCATTCTTAATTACCAATTAATTTAATACAATTTCCAGTGGTTATAATTTTCAAATGTTGACATGTTTATAATGTACTTATAATATGTATAATAATGTACAAATGTATAATTCTCAGAGAAGAAACCATTTCTTGTGTCTAAGTTTTCAAATCCGAAATCAGGTTTTTATTTCACCATGCAAACAATTTAACAATTTCAATAGTGATTGAAAAGTTAAAAATAAAGTTTAAAATGAATAAATAAAATACTAAAACAAAGGCAAGGTCTGATTGGCAGGTAAACAGATAAACAGCTATAAACTGACATGGCCTGACATTTCATTGTATATTCCTTAGATAATACCGTTCTGTACAACAGACATTCCATTTTTTTTTTTTTTTTCTGTGTAATTGCTTCTGTCTGCACATAAATTAAAGTGCTGTAAAAAGCAAGAGTAATAATAATGCCTTTGCATTCCCAGTGCGTATATCTTGTAATCTGTGCTGTTCCTCCACTTTAAACATATCCAGTGCTTCAAAGCCAATTACATTTACATTAGTTTAATGCCCTTGGCAGCCTTTAAAGAAATACAAACATTTTTGTTAGTTTCAATTATAAAGGACAGCAAAAAACAGTAGTCAACAAGAGCAAAGTTCCAGTAAGAACACTAGTTATAATCAATCAATCAATCAATCAATCAATCAATCAATCAATCAATCAATCACGTTCTCTACATGAATGTGTCATTCTCAGGAAACAGTGGCATTTGCCATTTTATTTTATTTACATTTACACCTTGTTTATTATTACTTATTTATTAGTATTATTATTATTAATTATTTATTTTTTTTATTTTTTTGAATCTACTGATGAATTGTTATTTTCCCGCATTAGGCTCAAAGTTACAAAGGCTAAAAGCACTGCAGGCAGTACCTAAAGGTCACTTCAAGATAAACAATTAATGAAATGAAAAATCAAAATAAAATAAATGGATAGAAACATACCGAGAAAACACAAGTGTGGTTGACAAGGCCAATATAATGTAAACATAACCACCCTTAACCTTACCGATAGATAAGAATGCATATGTTGAATCAGTTATTTTAGCTTGATTTTATTAAGCTCTTTTATTGTGATTCAGGTTTAACAGGACTCACATGCAAAAGCTTTGTAAGTGCAACGCTGTACAAGCTGAGCTGCCAAGCAAGTTGACTATGTCTGAAAAGTGTGGAGATGGGGGTTACATTTTAGTTTGGAAACCAGTTATGCCTATTAATTAATTATTAATTATGACGGAGATGACAGGAGATAATGATGGAGATGATTATGTGATACACACACTAAAATGGATTAATGTGTCTGAGTTTAGAAGACTGCAAGGGACATTTACAGGAGGTCGCAAAAGAAGACAAGATGATGCATTGTACAGCAGATCTAAGACTGAAGCATGAGAGACAGATGGAGAAAGAGGGCTAAGAGGAGATTAAAGGTGGGAGTGTGTGGAAGGTCAAATTAGGAAATGGTCAGAAGAAGTGTTGCTTGGTAATATAGTCCTTTCCTTGTTGCTTGGAGAGAATTTCCTTCAGAAGTTATGCCATCAATTATACCTATGAGTCAACCAAGAACTCGCCTGTTTTTGACAGGATTTCTTATAATGAAGATGCTTAAAATCCCTCGAAATTGACTTGAGGAGGCAGGAGCAGCAAAATCAATACAGCAAACCAATATAAGCAATTAAAAATCTCTCTCTAAGTTGTGAGAACTTTAAAACTTCATTAGATCTCAGGTTATGAAAAACTGGAGGTGGGCAATGGAAATGGCAGAACAGTGTCTCAAATGCATCCTGGAGGGCATTTACACTAATTCCTTTCATGTGTATAAACCTCTATATGAGATTTAAGTCTAAATATATCACAACTAATACATTTTGAAGTAGTTTTTTTTTTTTTTTTTTCTTAATTCTCTGTGGTGCAGCTAGTGGTGCAGGAATTGTTCATTTTATAAGGGGTTCAAGCCTTTTGTAAACTGAAAACCCTATTGTAATTGTAAGGATTTACAAAGATCACCATTCTGCCATAAAAGTGATCAGACAGATTGAAACTGTAAAGCACAGAGACTTGAAACATTGAGGGATGATACCCATCCCGTCTACAATGTCACCAAAGCTCGTCCTGATCGGCCTGATGGGGACGCTAGAGCAATCAAAAGCACAAAATCACTCATAACTCATACACCGCTCATCACAGACACTGTCTTATATCAAGAGAATCCTTGGCTCAATACGAACAAAACAAATGTTCAGCTGTTTTGGATTTTTAAAGTACCTACTTCAAAAACCTGCAAACTAGTTATAGGTTTATTCACCTGATTGTAACCAAACTAGTGCAGAAAGATTCCCTGAAGAATGAATATCAATAATTGTCTAATAGCAAGTTTAATTTTTTATTCAGCATCAGAAGGGACGCACCAAAATGTTTGAAGAGGGGCTGAGCCTCTTTTACTAAAATGGTTATAACTTTTGAGCAGAATGAAATATTTACACCAAATTCATCACACATATGTAAGACTTCAATCTGAGGCCACATGAAAAAAGAGTATTCCCCATTGTGAATGTGCTTGAACCCCAATAATTGCTGCTCACAGCTAGGTTTTAATATTTAATTTTGGGTTTATAATCTAGATTATGTCTTTGAATTAGATAATAATTAACCATAAAAGTACAAAAAAAAAAAGCTGTGGGCAGTGATTTTCAACATACAGTATTTTCCTATTACCAATGTAATGACAAATGTCACCTGTCCTCTACTATGACAGACGCTATTATCGCTATTATCTCAGCTGAAGTGCTGAAGAGCGGATGGTGAATGGACATGCCTCTCCGACAGAGGGCCTGAGCTATATTAGAAATCTCACACATATTTCTATATGATCTATTGTGAACGACATTCTCTGGCTGATCTCTGATATGTCACACTTCAGGCTTATTCTTCTACCATTGCACCACATTTTCATTCAAAAATAAAAAAGATGTCACCGTTTACTCAAAAAACAGCAAATTTGCTGAAAATCAGGTTTGGTGCCAGAAGTTATTGCAACGTAAGTTTGATTATGCAGAAGTGCATATGAAATGTGTTGCAGAGAGGAGTGTGTGGACGCACGCGTTGAGCGGGCACAGAATGCACACTGCCAGGTTTCTGCTCCATGGCAAACGATCAATAACACTTGTCATTGAACTTCACCAAACAAAGGCCTGCAGTGTCATACGCCTGCATGGTGCTCATTATTTCTAATGCCCTTCTCATTTAGCCCAGCTGGCAGTCATCAGTCCAAATACCCCTCTGTATTTCCTCCTGCTTACTATGGATGAATCTTCACCACTGAGACACTGTGAAAGACAGCAGGCTCCAGCCAACCATCACTTACAATTCAGTGATTGACTTGAGCAAAGAAGTTATATGGAAAGAGGTGGGCAATTTGACAGAAATCTTATATGATGGTACATGAAATATTCACAGTTTTTGTTATTCATCTTGTGAAAGGGGTCCTATTATGCTCTTTTACAAAGTCTTGATTTTGTTTTGGGGGTGTACTATAACATGCTTTCATGCTTGGTGGTTCGAAAACACATTATTTTTAACATAATTTACATTATTACAATACATTTCTCCCAGCCTGGCACATAAGGATCGATTAGTTCCGGGTTTAATGAAGGCCCGCCTTCCGAAAAACAGAATGTGTTGTGATTGGTTAGCTGTCCCACTGCGTTGCGACTGGCGAACAGCTTAGATGGCGTTTCAGTACTGCCACACCAACACCCCTTGTCAAAGAAACAAGTTCCGTGTACAACTGTTAGCGCAAGCTATTAAAGTAATTCTTACGTTTAAATATGGATATTTTTCTTACAAAAAAGCATCAATTTGCTACAGGAGGCCTTTATTAACCCCCCGGAGCCATGTGAGGCACTTTTTATTATGGATGGATGCACATTATTGGACTTGTTTTGGACTGATGAGGAGAAACCTCCAATACATGATATTATCGTGCTAGTATTTAATTATTTACATACTTAGTTTCATTTCCTGAAACCAGCTCCAGCATAAGGCTAAAAGCAACCTAACATTATCATAGAACATCATCACTGATTAACCTAGCCTATTCTAGTGCAAGTTTATGCATTTTAAAAAACACTCGCGTTATAAGTGAAGCTATCTACACTGTATGATGAATAAATCTCTTACCACACGCTGCACGTCTGTGGTGTGTTACGGCTCCGATACGGCAACCGGAGTAGATTGCGGCTTCAGCATGTGTTTCGACCCCCTGTACTGCACACGTCTGTGACTCTGAAGCGGCCACTCTAGTCAATGCTTGTGTTTATACCCGCCGCGCTGCAGCTTGTTGAAGCGGTTCTTCTGCATCACTGAAGTTAGGATAATCCCCCACCTCATCCCTACCCTCCCTCCAACAATTCGAATTTCTGTGGATGGGATTTAATTTAATGATATTCTAATGGACCGCGTTGTAACATCATCGCATGCAGAAAAAAAAA
>JAHKKF010513706.1:0-17764 GCA_019740295.1 Labeo calbasu
AAACTTATTTGAGTTGACTGAACTTAACATTTTAAGGCAGCGGGGTAACAAATTATTTTAAGCTGACTCAACAAATTGTGTTTTTTGTTTTTTTTTTACAGTGTAGAAGAACCATTTTTGGTTCCACAAAGAACCATTCAGTCAAAGGTTCTTTAAAGAACCATCTCTTTTTTTACCTTTTATCTCTTTCGCTACAAAGATCTTTTGGTGAAACAGAAAGGTTCTTCAGATGTTAAAGGTTCTTAATGGAGCCATTTAGACATGGTTCTCTGGCATCGTGAAGCACATTTATTTTTAAGAGTGTACATTCATAAAATGCATGTGAAAAGAGCAAAATAAATAAATAAGTAATACATGCACACATACAGACATACATACCTGAAGGCATACCAAAAAAAGAAAAAGAGTTGGAAAGAGTTTCCAAGACAGTTTTAATGTATTCTTGATGCAAGAGAGGTTAATAATAATAATAAAAAAGCTTAAATAAAAACACAAACAATGTTAGACTTTTTACGTATGATTTTTGACTAGAAAGATCTAGAACATGTTTCCCTCAGGGCAGTCAGTTCTCAGGCGTTCTCTGTCTTGCTCAAGGGCACGATGCTGATAGAACAGGACTGTAATCTCAGTAACTCTCTGGTTCATGGATCACTTACGACAGAACAGGCAACCTTTGTGTAAATGGCCCAGTTCCTATAGCATCAGACTGCCACTAGACCCGCAAATTAGTCGGCCAGGAGGGAAACATTTCAAGCCACCAGCATTCCTCTGTGGTCTCCTGTCTAGGCCATAACCTCACCTGTGCTGAGAGACTCAGATCAGACCACCTCGGCCACCTGGATGTAAAGAGCTCAAAACCTCAATGCCAAATGATGGGAATTCCTTATAGAAATGCTTATTTTTCTCAGCAATATTTGTTTTAATGGAATGAACAGCTACTTTCATTATAAGCTACTGATCATTTAAAGTAGCTAAACTACAGTCAGTAGGGCTACAGTGAAGATATTTAAGGCGGCAAAATCATTTTAGTTGGTTAAAAAAATGTAATGAAGCTAAAATAATTTATACAGCACAAAAACAATCATTTGATAATAAACGCCATTTAAATACAACACATTCAGAATAACACACATATGGTGATAAACAGCAGCATTTAACTAAACATTTATTTTTCTAAAATAACATAAAATGCCACACAGAAACATCTGGGAAGACTGTTGACCTATGATTTAAATGAATCAGTAAATCAGTTGTGATCCAGGACCACAAAACCAGTCTTAAGGGTCAACTTTTAGAAACTGAGAGTAGGGCTACATGATTATGACAAAAATCATAATTGTCAATTATTATCTTGAAATTGTAATTACGGTTTATAATTATAATTAAATTATACTTACGATTATCACAATTTGCATCAAATGATGTTTTGAATAGCTTTGAAGCAACTGCATGCCACATATTTATATATAGTTTCTTCTTTAAATATGAAAAAAGTAAAAAATGAAAACTTAAGATGACCTGTAGGAAAAACACACACTCACACACATCTTTAGCAAACAGAATAATGTTAGTGGATTTTTTTTTTTGTAATTGCGATTACATAATTATGGCATCTGTAATTGTAATCACGATTAGAAATTTCGATTAATTGTGCACCCTAACTGAGAGTTAGACATAATAATGAAAAAGCTTTCCATTTATGTAAGGTTTATTAGACTAGGACAACATTTGTCCGAGATACAACTATATGAAAATCTGGAATCTGAGGGTGCAAAAGATCAAAATATTGAGAAAAGTACCTTTAAAGTTATCCAAATGAAGTTCTTAGCAATGCATATTACTAATCAGAAATTACGTTTTGATATGTTTGCAGTAGGAAATTTACAAAATATATTTGTGGAACATGATATTTACTTAATATCCTAACGATTTTTGGCATAAAAGAAAAATTGATCATTTTAACTCATACAGTGTATTGCTGGCTATTGCTACAAATATACCCATGCAACTTAAGACTAGTTTTGTGGTCCAGGGTCACATATAAATTAAAAATAAGCTATTTTAAATAAACCAATTCTTCTAAAATAAATAAGGGACAAGACATTGTAGTTTGTGTTTAAATATTTTTATTATGAATGAATGAATGACATCATTTTTTTTAAAATTATATTGCTTGTTGGGGGAAAAATAAAGTAATATTTCGATGAAGCAATATTTTGAGAACATCTGAGCTACGGTCACACTATTAAAATATGATGTGAATGATGATGTGATATGAAAGCATGTAGCCTAGCTATTCTCAACACTGGCAGTAAAGCGACATATAGAATCAAAGAAATACTAATTAATTTCATACATATTACCACAGGAACAGTCTCCTGATGTAACCCAAGGTTAAGTGCCTCACTCAAGGGCACAATGGTGATATTTCATGAATAAATCCTTCTGGGGTTTGAACCTACAACCTTTCAATTACTGGCCCAGATCTTTAACCGCTAAGCTCCACGACCCACCCAAAGACTATTTAATGTAGTTACCCACCCAGAACCATTTTATTGGGCTGATGGCTGAAATCTTTGCGGTAATGTTTCGTTGGTTTGCTGTAAATGATATATAAAATGAGACGTTTCCAGTGTAAACACACAGAACAGAAACAGGTGTAGGCATCACTAATGCTCAATGATTATGAGGTCACAGAAAACCCCACAATTCCATCCACCGCTCTGAAACCCCAAACGCATCCCACCCCACAAACTCCACCCAGAACTGTTCACTCCACCCGGCCCATAAACACCGAAGCTAACTGGAACTGTCCTCTGAAGTTTACTGCTGTTTTGCTATTTTGCTAAAGTCTGAAAAAAAAGCTTGGGATGAATCATCATCTGTGCTGGGCTGTGCAAAACTCTGTGGTGGGATGTTACCAGGTCCCTTGGTTGCTAAGGTGTTTTGGATGGTTACTGTAGGTGGTTGCTTGCTTGTCCAAGTCAAAAAGTTCACCCCTGTGTCTTTATGAAACACTGGCCTCCAGATTTGGCTTCAGTGCCTATTTCAATAAAAGTCCATATGATTTTATTCCCACCCGTTCATCATAGTTTCACCAGATGGGGATTGTAAGTCTGCACATAAAAATGCTAGAACACCTTTTCTCAGCAAGCTGCATGATTTGAGGTATCGTTCATGTCATAAACACAACCGTGTGGGACAGTGTGAGCCAAAACATAAGTTTTACGGTCAAGGATTTCAACAATCCTCTGAGCCTAAGTTTGTGACATAGTGAATATCTTGATGTTATTTTCACCAAGTTGATGACCAAAAGAAAAAAAATAATAGAAAGTTTAGTCACACTTTATTTTAAAGTCCGACTAACTAGAACTTTTGCCCCAATAAACATCTAAATTGCTGCTTATTATTAGTTAGTAAGGTAGTTGTTAAGTTTAGGCATGGGGTGGGATGAGGAGATCTAAAATACTGTCACGCAGAATAATGCATTACAGTTTTTTCAACTGCTTACGTTTTCAAAACTTTGCCTCTTTTTTCAAAACTGTACACACAAATCCAACAATTGCACATACAAAATGCCTCACATCTCTTGCAAAATGAAGCACTCCATTCAAAATATTGCAAACACCTTTGCCATAATATTAATTTCTGTTAGATTTTTGTGTGTTACATAGTGAATTGTGTGTTGCGTTTTACAAAAAGTGTTTTATGAAATTGAAAACTAACCGAAAATTAGTGTATGGTTCTGATGTTTAAGTGTCAGGTTTCAGACACTTAAGATTTTGTGTGTAAGCAGTTAAAAAAAACTGTGATATGTGCTTTATAAGTACTAATAAACAGCCAGTGCAAGCTAGTTAAAATTGAGAATTGGTTCTTAAAATAAAGTGTCACCAAAATTTTGACCTGCACACATGACTGTAAGTTGCAAACTAAATGACAAAATCTCAAACACAACAAACATCCCAAACCAGGCTAGAGCAGGATGTGTGTGAACGAGGGGTCGCTGTGCCCTGCCATACAAAGCTAGCGTGCACATGTGCATGTGTGTGTGATTGGGCTAGTGGCACACATGTCTTGGCAGCGATCTGTGATGTAGTACCAGGATGAGCCAGATGGTGGTGTTCTCTGCAACGGTTCCATAAATCAAACCCTGATCATCTTCATCCTATCCCTCCTTATTCATTAAAAAAGCTGGGAATAATAAGTCCCCGAGAAACGGAGAGAAAGTGATGAAGCCGTACTTAATAATGTATCCATCCTGTCACATTCACCTCTCCTGATTTCTGCGCACCCCTGTTGCAGTGGTGACTAGTGTGAGCGCTTGTAAACTCTCTGTTCCTCTTTAGACATCTCCACCCAAACACACACACATACATACAATAACCTAAATAAACAAGCATTTAAATGTTTAACCATTTAAAACAATGCTAGTTTACCATGAATGCCATAAATGAAAATACAAAAAAGTTTTTTTATTCTGGCACAGTAAAAAATGATTAAATAAATACAAAATCAGGCAAACATCTACCGCCATATATGACTAATAGAAAAAAATAATCCAAACTATGTAAAAAAAAATTGTATCTGACTACTTGATTATATATTTGATATTTAGATATACAGATATATTTATCACATAATATAATAACAGTGCTTGTTTGGCTGATTAACATTGTCACCAAATGTTTGAGTGAATATTTTGTAAAATAAATGTTAATTTATTATTTATTTAAGCATTATGTGTATGTCTGTTTGCTGTCATTAAATTGCATTAAATATATCTGCATTATATCTTCCACCTGCTATCAAAGGAAAAAAAAAAAAAAAATCTGCATTGGTTATCCGCTAGTTGCAACCACAGTCAATCAACATTTTAATCTGTAGATCACATCAGTGCTAACATGGACATGATCTGCGTGATATGAGAGCTAAAAACAGTAAATCACACTCACAGGTCATTTTCCTAAAGAAAAAAATTATTAGCAATAATAATAAAAAATAAAACCAGTAATGGGGGAGAATTCTGAATATTGTCTCCACAGACAAAAAGCAAGGTTACGTGTGTGTGTGTGAAACTCTATTTGTGCAGCTCAGAGCACACCTGGCAAAATGTGTTCCTAATAATGAAATGAATTTTGCCTCATAAGCTCCATATGCAGATGCACAATTATGTGGTGGTAGATTTTATGTCATAAATTGGCTCAGCTGGAAGCCTGGTACACACAATAAACCACTATCAACATCACCAGCACACTGAGTGTGTGTGTGTGTGTGTGTGTGTATTTTGTGTGTTGTGTATATGTTTTTGATTATTATTATTTTTTTTACATATAAACCTTTTTATTTTTGTTCTGTGTAAAATAAATAAAATTCCAGTTGGTAAAACACCTCTTTTTAAAAGGATTAAAATAATAATAATAATTATGAATAAACTCTTTTAAATAATAATTAATTTTGTCTCTTATTTAATCTGAGTCTTTTTAGTCTTAACATTTGTATTTGCATGCTCTCTCTCTCTCTCTCACACACACACACACACACACACACAGCCGCTCTCTATCGAACAATACTGCGTCCAGCTCGACTCTTCTCTCTGTCGGTAAAAACACTCCAGTCCTGTGCTGATGAGATAGTTAATTAGCTATCTTCTCGTTCACATCTGAATTTGAGGACTTTGAACAGATGAATAAAACAAAAAAAAAAGAAAATGCTGGCAAACAAATTTGCTGGCACACGTGCAAATCAAACAGTGAAATTCGTTCATTAAGATAGCGAAATCTTCTATATAAAAGGCATTGGGACACATTTATTTAATCATTTTGTGTGAATGTGACTCTTTTTGGCGTGATAACTTTGTTCAACACATCCATCTATTTTCACGCTTGTAATCTGCACATTTTGAGAGTATATCATATTTTAGATGAGATACTCAAAATATTTATGACAACAATTAAAATGGCACAAAGACACCATATGAGGCCATTAGTTCCACTGATAAAAAGAGGGCAGTAAATTTCTCACATTTCTTGGATTCAAGCTGGGATATTAATGTAGTGTTGCACTGATCATTTCCGCTGAAATTAATCTGAGAGAACTCGACAAAGGATATTAATAGTGAAACCACACTAAAGACTTAGGAATAGTTTATCTAATATATATTATTTAAACAGCGTGAAACAGCAAAAATGTAAAAGGTAATGTACAGATTTCTTAGGTTTCTAAAAACACATTTGACATCTTTCTTCATTATATTAGTTGAATTATGATTGAGTGTATGTTGGTGTAATTGTATTGTGTTAGTTATTAAAACCACAGCAAACCCATACCAAAAATATGGTAACTGTGGAATTTTATTTTGGAAAGACAATTCACAAAAATCTTAATTTAGACAAAACTACTGCTAGAGAAAGCAAGGATTTGTGCAATTATACCTTTTGCTTAATTAAACCTTAAGTCAAATTCGAATTTCAAAGTCGAATTTGAATTAAGGTTTAATTAAGAAAAAGGTATAATTGCACAAATGTAAATATATACATATATATGTATATGTGTGTGTGTGTATATATATATATAGTTTTTAGCTTTATAAAAATCTCTTAAAGGTTTTTCCTTGACTGTTTATACATGCACGTGTTTATCTAGGCCTATCCTATTGAAAAAGTTCACTGCCCAGGCAGCCCTAAGCCCTAATTCAGTCCAATCCAAATCAACACCCGCGGGTAACCGAGACCTCGTGAACGCGACGGAATGACCGTAATGTCGAGGTGCGTTTAGCCTCTGTAACGATAAACCCCCTGAATTCTGTGAGAATTACCAGTAGCTTTTCTTCTGCCCGCTGATGAATATTCGCAGGTGATGAAACGCCAGTCAAAGCACAAAGGGGACCGGGGATGTTCAAAGGAGGGTTTGTCGATGTGTATCTCTGCGTCGGCTCTAATAATCACCATCTCACATGCTGTGCGTCTGTAATCCCGCTAATTAAAACCCGCTGACAGTTCACGCACACTTCATTGTTGTTGACCGCTGGAGCTTTGGACATTTCGACGGAATTAAACATGTCGATGCCGCAGTCGTTCGCAACAAGGCCGGGTCTGAACAAGTCCACATATATATACATGTATAATCAATAGTGCACTGTTCTGAATAGGCATACCGTGAATTTTGATGTCACATTGAATTAACTGGAAGTGCCACTGCCAAAAGTGTTGCTATCCAGACACAATAGTCTACGCAGTGGCAATCTCTGGCTGGGGAGCATGCACGCGGCAGACTATTCCCGCTGGCCAATCAGATGGAGCTACCGAGAGATGAAACCAGCGCTTTACCTCGAGCCCGCCCGAGGCGAGTCATTAGGGGGAAGGAATTTGATGCCCCGTACCAGCGCTCGGAGCTCTCAGATACAGAAAAGTTAAAGCTCATCACTTTTCTCCACCCAAAATCACCGTGTCCTTGAATGTAGAAGACCCGTGGAGGAACGGGGAAAATGGAATGTGCGCATGGGGGAGGGTTGCAGCCTTTAGGTGTCACTCTGCTTTCAAGAATGATTCGGTGAATACGCATTCAAACAAAATGATGTCTTGCGTAGGACCCCTGCGCTCATCCACAACCCGAACGTATTATGACGCATCTGAACGTCCCGTCTAAAGCTCCGTTTGAGGGGATTGGTGTTTGCATACGTCCCTATTGCAATGGGGTAAATGTTTTTACACTTTTAAGCATGCCGGTGGTCGTAGGTGCCCCGGCTGATGGAGCGTTCGAAATGATAACAAATGCGGCCCAGAGAAGATCTCTCCATACAAGGAAAACAAAAGGAAACAAAAGACGAAGAAAAAGCACCCAATGACCTCAGCAGAGCGTTTCAAACACTGTGTCATGTGTATGTATGTTCTTAAAGACTTCCAGATGTGTTGTGTTCTGGACACATGCATATTTCTGCTGCAGGAAATGAATGTGGTTTTGTTTGAATGGCTTCTTTTCAGAAAAGATATTTGTAGATGGCTAGATTTAAAGGAACATTTTTCCATGCATGACTTTACTGCTTTGGAATTAAGTCAGATAGCATCAGTACCCAAAGACGCGGCTTCACGTCATTATCCGGCCAGAGATGGGTTGTATTTCTGTCGTAAACATCAGGAAACCAGCAGGAGATGGGAACAACTCAATCTTTCGAGACAGTAAACTGTTTAACAAAGTGGCGATTTTGCTTAAACAAACAAACTTAAACTACTTAAGGTGGAACGCTGATTGATTACCATGATAATCGCAAACATTGTTTGTATTGCAAGTTTTCTAAAATGTTAAGTTTAAATAAGCAAATGAGGCATTATTTAGTGAAATATGCGCTGTTTTGCGTACATTTCTAGTGCAAAAATCGAAACACTGGATGAAGTCAGTTTCAAAATTCTTTTGTGTTTAATGTTTTTACATAGTAGAGTCAAATGTTTTTACAGAGTGAATTTTGAGTATCACTCCATAATTCAGAAAACAATTCAGAACAGACAGAAAACAAAATATTTTTTTAATTGTGTAAAATCAAGCGAATTATATATGAACAAAGCCCTCTGTAAAAACCATCAGGATATAGACAGGAATAAAAATTGAAAGTTTGGTGTGTGTAAGTGCTACTGAAGTGGAGATTTATGGCTCAGTGTAGGAGAAAAAACTCATTTTGAGAAAACAGTCTGAAAAAAACACTTTATGAAAAACCAAAAAGCTCAAAATCTCAAACTTGACAGGTGAATGAAAAAACAGCATTTTTGCCTGCAGTGTCTCCCCTTAAACCAAAAAACTTAAACAACAAAAAACAAAAAACATAACAAATGTAGCAAATAGTAAACATGAAGATCCACCATAACCATAACCGTCAGATAAAAAGTACAAAGCAGTCAAATTTGCCACCAATTACCAACTGCCATGAGATGTTAAGGCAGAAAAACTCATTAAATGACATATATATATATATATAAAGGTTGAACAATGTGTGGCATATATTGTAAAATTTGGATCACCCTGAATGCCGAATTCAAATATTTTAGACGACAAACTCGCATCAAAGTTCGGTTGTTAAATTGTTCCGTGGTTGGTTTTAAAGAGGAGAGATCATGTTTCATAAGATGGGAGCAGCATTCATGAAAATGTACCTTCAACAATATATAAGAACAGCACACATCTTCTGCAATAAAGTGTCAGGTTGTGTCTCAGGAGACGTGCTGTCATTAGATATTCCTGGTATGTTTCTAAGAAAAGCAAATGCAGATTGACTCAGTGGAATGCAATACTGCCGTTGTTTTTTGTCGCAGCGATAATCAGATTTATATGATTAGGTGAGATGGTATAAACCACATATTATTATTATTTTTTACTACAAAGCTGCAGGATTGCGGAGCAGCTTTGAAACATTGTCTTTTTCTTGTTGCTGCTGTTGTTGTTGTTGTTTTTTTGGCTGGCTCACAGAAAAGGAAAACAAGAACCGATGAATGTGCAGCATCTGTATCTGTGTGGCTGGGATTTCCATGCCTGAAGAAGATCATTAACATTGTGTCCCACCTCCCTCTCGGATTCTGCCAGGGCAATTTCCAAAAACAAAAGCATTTAGGCAAGTTCAAGGCAAAACCGTATGTGTGTGTGTGTATGTACATGCTTGAACGAAAGAGCCAGAAGAGCAGCCTTGGATAAAATAATGGGTGGGGTGAGTGTGTGTGTGTGTGTTAAAATGAAGACAGGAGGGCCATGTTCCTGCTTTTCTCTGACCTAGTTTACAAGTTTGAAAGTGTGTGTGTGGATAGGGAGAGACAGAGAGGCAGAGAGAGGAGTGCTGGGTTTCAAATCCAGCGGTCAGACAGTAACGGTGCCAGATGACCTTGGGTCGGTCCGTGACCATCTGCCACCTCCATCCCTCAGAGTTCGGCTCTCTAGCACGGCTGTCACACATGTCACATTCTGCTTACAGATTTCTTTAACATGCGCTGAAGAACCGTTCACACGGTATGCACATACATTTAACAGAGATAAAGCATTACTCTGTGATGTTTGATTCTCATTGGTCAATGGTGGCATTCACTGGTCAAATATTTTTATATAATGTGTTTTACATGTATAATTCACCTGTTGATCGAAGAGAGCAAAATTCTTCCTCTAGCTATTTTCGTGGCTAGTTTTGTCTTTCTAACAACTCATATAAAATGATTTAATTTCCATATAATAGTTTATTTTGTAATTGAATATACAAGTATTTTTTTCAGTAAATAAATAAATAAAATAAAAAAAAAAATTGCACTTTAATTATCTATTGAAAAAACTATTTTTCCTTTTACATAAGAAGGATTCCCCAGATGATGGTTGTTTAGAAATATTTACGTCACTAGTAGATGAACAATACTCAGTTTAACTCGGTAACAGATTTATTGATTAAAAATCAATAAATTAATAATGTGGGACAAATGCGCTTGTGAATACAATATTAATACAATATTTGCTTCGTGTCACCCACACCAATAGGTGTCAGTATACAAACAAACAAACATAAATAAATAAATAAAAACCAGGGCTGTCAAACGATTAATCACGATTAATTGATTAATAAAAGTTTGAGTTTGCCTAATATATGTGTGTGTACTGTGTGTAATTATTATGTATATATTAATACACACAAATAAATGTATATATTTAAGAGAAATATGTTATGTACAAAATATTTGTATTTTTATATAATATAAATTATATAAAAATTATAATAAATACATATACTTGTGTATATATATATATATGAATGTGTTTGTATTAATTACACACAGTACACACACATATATTAGGCAAACTCAAACTTTTATTCTGTGTGCGATTAATTGCAATTAATCATTTGACGGCCCTGATAAAATCACTTTACAGTAAGACCCCATCGGTTAATGCATTATAACTAACAATACCTTAACAATATGCAATACATTTGAAAAGTATTTATCAATCTTTGCTGACATTAGTTAAAAAATACAAAAGTTTATTGATTAATTAGTTTAGGTCCATTAATAACATATGCAACAGAAAGAAAGAAAGAAAGAAATTATTATTAGCATTATTTTAGAAATGAAATGAATGTCCATAAAATGTATAAATATAACAGGCAAATAAAATAAACCTCAAATGAACTGAAGCAATTTTTTAAATATGGACTTACTGAGCTAAAATGCTAATTTGTCCATAAAATATTCTCACGTAGAACAGTAGTTTTGTGTTTGGGAATTCATAAAATATCTAAATATAGAGCAATTCTGCCACCTGCACATTTTTTTTGCTGTTTGAGAACAGTTATTTTTACTGATGTCTTATAATTGACATTTACATTTAAATTTATGCTCCTGGCACATATTCTTACCTATGCAATCCACAAGAAAGTGCATGCATTTACTAGTTCAGCAAGTATGCTCAGCTTTAAAACCTCAGGTGCCAATAATAACACAGGAACTAAAGTGAGCATCACCCGTTACCATAGCTCAAACTTTGGGTTAGAAGTTTTGTTTTAATAACTAACCCAAAGTATTAAACTTGAGCGCATAACATGTCCTACACAGTTTGTGCTACTGAGTGCTACTGTAAATTTTGTGGCTTAGTGCTAAAACTTACAATTTCTATCTGAAGGAGAGACTCAAACCATAACTAGAGACAAGACTATCATAAACACTTAAAGATGAACTCTTTTGATTTAGACATGTGCTTTTCTCAGTAGAACTTCAGATATAATTCAGCTGAACATCAGATCTCACCACAACACCTGATGGTCTCCGCGCTCCAGGTTTGCTGTGCTGATCATCGAGGAATTTTCCTTAATGTGTTAATTATCTGCAGCTCTTCAGGAGTGTCTGAGAACCAGCTGGACTCTGCATTCCAGACGAGAGATAAGGACTGAAGGATCAGGCTGCTTATTAGTGCTGTAATCCTTTAAATGAAGCCTCCTGACATTTCTCACTGCTGCTGCTTTAGATGAGCATCTTCAGTTCATAAATCTAAGCGCTCACTCCACACAAGCTCAATTCCGATTCTAAGGCCTGAGATTTAGCAGAAGCCTCTGAGCTAAAATGATCACCAAACACCGATGTGCCATTCAAGACAGAAGGTTTTTGTGATGCCTGTTGTAAATGTGAAAGTGGACTATAATGGTTAAACTGCCTTGTAATACACTAATAATTACAATGTAATAACATAGTAATTAAGTCTCAAAATCATTTGTTTTTAGATTCTTGTTTTTTTGTTTTTTTAGCAATATTTAAATGAAAATCATAAAAGTGACGCCTCAAAACAATGCCTTGTTTGGTTTGTTAATTGTAAGAGTAGCAATAGCAATACTATAAAAGACAGCAGCACTCAATAAAAATATATTTGTTATTGTTAATAACTGGATTGAGCTATGTAGCAATTAATACAGCATGTGTGGCCACCAGGGTTGCCAGGTTTTCATAACGAAACTCACCCAAAAATTGCGTTTTGTAAAAATAATTTTTTGGTGAGGTTACTCTGGTAAAATTAGCATTATAGGGGCTAAATATTACATTGCTGGGGACGCTTCAACCCACAGACATGAAAAACAATCCGCAGCAATAGTATGAAAGTAGCCCAATTCCACGGGAAAACTGCGGACTTGGCAACACATTCTACAACTTTAATTAATTTTATATATATATATATAGTAAATCACTATTTCAGTTCTGTGTATAATTCTGCATGATACTCACAGATTGTTAGTTCATATATGTATTCCAATTTTACCTCCAGTCCCTGTTTTTCTTGCCATCTGAAAATGATATAAGAGGATAGAGTATTGTTGACCTCAGTTTTGACTTTGGGAAATTGCTGTGACCTTGTAGTTCTTATGAGAGGAAACAACCTGGCACATACCAAACAGGATGATGGTTTGAGCTTGAATCTGAGGAGAGAGAGAGAGAGAGAAAAAAATCTCCCTCCTTTCATTTACACACTGAAAAGAGCACCTCATGGATCTGGTTACACCCCTCGTACGTCAGACGTACACACACATATACACACACACACAGAAATGGCTGGAATGTATGTTTATATAGAGCTGCTGTTATAGAAGTCACATTGTAACATCAAATAGATGGAGAATAAGAATGAGAGAGTGATCTAAAGAATGGGGGAGGTGTCTGGATATGTATAGGGCAGCTAGTGGGAGTTTGAAGGATGTCAGAATAGAAAATTCACTATTCTGCCTGAACAGCACGCACTTCAGGGTCACGCACAAATACGACTGACATCCTATTAATAACATTCTTAACCGGGCCTCCTTAAAAGCAAAATCATTTTAACAATGATCACTAAAACAAACAAAAAAAAACAACAAACATTTTCATTACTTGAAATAAAATCAAGGTGAACTCAAACATATTATAAATGGTCACACTTTAGTTTGGGGACCAATTCATACCATTAACTAACTATTAATAATAACTAATAGTATGAATAGGACAGTGGCTCTCTAGTAGTGGAGTTGAACCATGTGGTTTAGGGTCTAGATAATAAAAATCTAAAATCTCCCCAGACCCCAGACAGTAAAATGTGACTTTGTAACATAATAATGTAGTCTTTTCTAAACAAACTTAGTATTACTGACTTATTAATGTTTTTACTGCACAGTTGTGCAGTTTGGGGGGGCTGGTGTTATGGTATTTTTATTTGCATTTGCTTCAATTTGTAATAATTCAAATATATACATTATATAAAATAGCACTTCTTGCAAAATTCACTTTAAGGACGATCAACATTTCTACATTTTCTACATTCATTCATGGTGATAACATAAAAATATGCCATAATTTATTAAAAGATTGATGTCATCTACTGGAAAACTAACACTTTTAAAATGAAAATAACATGAAATTTCAACCACAGCCACTAAATGGCCACAGAGAACAACTTAATGGCTTCTCTGCCATTTTCACACAGGTATACATCCTTTCACTTCTTTTTTTTAAACTTTAGTAACAGTTTTTGCAGACACAGTATGCCACATTATTACCGTCAAACCTAAACATGGTGTTATGCTTGTTATATATGTGTGTGTGATTGCGTGACAAATTAATTTTATTTATTTATTTATTGTCACACTAGCATACAAACATACAACCAGATATCATTCCAGTTTATTATTATTATTATTATTTTGATCACACTTTATTTTAAGGTCCAGTTCTCGCTATTAACAAACCATCAACTATGTCTTTTGCCTCAATAAACTCCTAATTTGCTGCTTATTAATAAATAGTTAGTAAGGTAGTTGTTACGTTCAGGTGTTTTGTAGGATTAGGGATGTAGAATATATTCATGCAGAATAGATGCTTTATAAGTACTAAAAGCCAATATGTTAACAAAAGGCATGCTAATAAGTAACTAGTTAATAGTGAGAATTGTTCCCTACACTAGTGTTACCATTTATTTATTTATTTATTTATTTATTTAAGGGGAGACACATGCACCTGTAAAGTTTGAGATTTTGGATTTTCATAAAGTGTTTTTTCAGACTAGTGGAAAGAAAACATCCAAAAGACACTGTTAAGTGTTTCTTTTATAGCACTTCCATTTGTGTCAATAGATTTCAATTACAATGCATATTTTAAAGGCTGTTTTTTTTTTTTTCAAAATGAGTCATAAATCTCCACTTCAGTAGCATTTACACACACTTTACATTGTTATTCATGTCTATTTCCTGGAGGTTTTTACAGACGGATTTGTTCATATATAATTTCTTGATTATATACAACGTATTATTCCCCCCAAAATTGTGAAAATATATTGTTTTCTGTCTGTTTTCGGATTTATGGAGTGACAAAAATGAGATCTGTAAAAACATTTGACTCTACTATGCCAAAAAATGTAAACGAGAATTTTGAAATTGTTTAGATGTGTTTAGATTTAGAAATTTAGAAATTCATGCAAATTCACACATATTTTATTAAATAATGCCTAATTTGCATCTTTAAACCTAACATTTTAGAAAACTTGCAATACAAAAAATGTTTGCAATTATCAATGTAATCAATCCACTGGGTAAATAAGGCGATAACTATTAGTTAATTTTTTTTACCCTATTTACCTTGCTTAAATTTCAGCAAACATCATTTGTTGTTGCACACGACCTCAGCAATGCATAAAGGTTAATGCAAAACTATATATTCATTTATAATTTGAAATTGTGCATAAATAATGCGGTTATTTAACGAAAAAGCCCTGCTTGGAACATATTACAATACTTTGCTTTTGCTATTAAAATGACTGAAACGCACCAGAAAACGAACAACAACAGCACTTGTTATAATCCCAACGAAAGCCTCAAAGTACTACTACAAATGTTAAAGTAAACCTCTTGAGTTTTGCCAGGGGAACTAACACTGACTGAATTGTTCTGTTTTGTGGCAGGCGATGCATTTTCGTTAAGTGATGTCATGTGGCCTGCTGTGTCCGTCTCTGAGAGGCGACTGGGAGTATTTCTCATTTCAACAGCCACTCACTCACAGTTGGGGAGTGACTACGTCTCTTTCTCATTTGCAGGAAGTAAAGGGGGAGGTGGGTAGAAATACCTTTGCTTGCAGTGCAAAGTGCACCCAAGAGTTACACTTGGGCAGCACATGCACTTCTGTACCTTTCTTGTGATACGACCTTGTCACTTTGTACCAATATTACGGCAATTTAGGCTCCTAAACAGTCAGACCTTTATTTCCTCACAGCAAGATTCAGTATTTTATTGGTCACTGCTAAAACAACAATTGCTTTAAATCAAGCATACAGCAACTTTTACTGGTAAGCAGCTGAGCTGAGACAGGGGAGAACTGCCAATTATTAAAAACAGATCATATTCAATTTCCATAACTGTTGTAAAATGGCATTAGGTATTAGGAAAGAAATTCTGAGATTTGTGTTACCACTGTTATTTGTTTTCCACTTGTGTTTACTGGAATTCCACTGAGAGAAATAAAACACTCAATCAGTCAATAAGCAACCAAACAAATGTGCAAATTATTAATTGCAAATGGTTGATAATTACATATAGGTCAGCTTTACACTTATAAGTACACTTATATACAATATATCCAAGCCTGACCAAGGCAATATTTACTGATGTCCATTACTGCAAATCTCAGTTGCTCAAGATATTATAAATCTGCTTTGCTGGACTTGAAGCTATTTGCGGCTAATTTGAATGCAACGCATTTAAACTAACAATAAAACTCAGAAGTCTAGTGAAACTCCACTTTATTATATGGCATTATATACATCAGTTTGTGCTTTTAAACTTCAGTGTATCTCAGTGCCCCTTAGAGCTGCTGTTATAGCTCAATTATGCTCTAATATAATCTTACACCTTGTTATGTTTAGTAATAAGGGACACAATAAACAAAGACTGTTAAAAGCCTTTATGGTGAATGACTACTGCATAATGTGAACAATCGACCACTCTAAATGGCAGCTTAATTAAATAAAGCACTTAAATAAGTGAAGCTTCATTTCCACCAGCAATTGTGTCAACGCACAAAGATTTGGAGTTCCTTGAAATTAAAAGATCATTCTCGAAACGCAGAACAAAATTTGACGGTAAAAGCTTGCAAAAGTGCAAACAAATTTGATGACAAAAAAGAAACTTGATTAACAAAAAAAAAAAGTAAATACGTAGCTAATGATCGTAATTACGCCAGAGTAATATCAGCCCTAGGGCCGCAGCGAAACTTCCTCTCTTGGCTTTATTCACTTGCCATGTCTCGTCCTCTTCGCAGGCTAATTGAGAGTATTTGTATGTCGGCTCGCTAATGAAGGTCTAGATGTGCCTGTAGCCTCTACTGTTACACTAATTCAGATGAAAGCTTGACTTCAGCTGCCATACTGACATTCAAGGTGTAGGACGGCTCAGTTCTCATCTATCAAAATGGCCATTACGGGCTGAGGAACCTAATTAGCACGACAAGATCTAAAATACACGACTCCTCCTATTCACAGCACGCGTCCCTTAATCAGATAGATTGTGGCTAATTGCTAAGACATTGAGTTGATTTTCGCTGGTGGAGTGCTGGTGCTTTCAGAGCCCAAGATGTGCCTTTATGAGCGCTCTGACACGCATAACCTGCCTGGAAATTCAAAAGCAATGTGGCCAGACGCTGTTATGGTGGGCGGTTTGAGACACGCATCTGTGGAAATTGAAAAACTGCAGTAATACTAATCAGAAATATGGATATAAATGCTTGCGCACAGTACGTAAAAGTCATTTCAGTTAAATCAATTAAATCCACAGACCATGTGGAAGTTTAGTTGAGAGATGTTTATTGCCTTTTGCTCAGGTTCATTACAGTTCAGGTACATTGGAATGCATATTAGAAATCAAAACGAACTGTCTAGAAATATCTGCACAGACACAATGGCGACCACTTCTCTGCAAGGGCAGAAAAGAAGAAATCTCTCAAATCAAAGCACTGTATTATTGAAACGTTTGGAATCTGTAGGATTTTTTATTTTTATTGTTTTGTTTTTTTAAAGAGGAGTCTAAGCTGCATTTACACTGCAAGTCTTGATGCACAGATCCTTGACCACATGTGACCCTGGACCACAAAACCAGTCATATGTTGCACGGGTATATTTGTAGCAATAGCCAAAATACGTTGTATGGGTAAAATTTATCGATTTTTCTTTTATGCCAAAAATCATTAGGATATTAAGTAAAGATCATGTTCCATGAAGATATTTTGTAAATTTCCTACCGTAAATATATCAA
>JAHKKF010513706.1:17814-38855 GCA_019740295.1 Labeo calbasu
TTTAAATGGTATTTTTTCCCCACAATATTACTGTTTTTACTGAGTTTTTGTCAAATATGGATTTATTATGTTGTAATATGTTAAAGCCATTGAAATGTTAAAAGTCTGACATAATGAGCTTTGTATGACCTGCTGAAGATTTTAAAAGTTTGATGCTGGCAGGTTTTGGAAAAATGTTGTTTATGCTTTAAGGTCCTCACAGTAAACAAGATTTTTTTGCACCCTCAGATTCCAGATTTTTTTTAAAATAGTTGTATCTTGGTCAAATATTGTCCTATCCTAACAAACCATATATGATGTATAAATCTCAATTTCAAAAAATTGACCCTTATTTTGTGGTCCGGGGTCAGATTTGTAGGGAAAATATAACTTATTTAAAAAAAAAATGTTTTAGCAATTCTTACAAATGTAAAGATAAAAGTGGACAGATCCACTCAAAAGTATGTAATTAAGTAGTTATGACCAATAAGAAACATCAACAGACATTTGAGAGTTGCTTTCGACCCCAAATTCCAGATGTCCAATCTATCATCTCTCTATATCACGTTCTGTAAGAGCGCAGTCTGACAATATGAAAACGGTAACATTACAGTAAGTTTCCATTAGTTAATGTTAGTTAATATGAACAAACAACAAACAACATATTTATTTCAGTATTTACTAATCTTTGTTCATGTTAGTTAATGAAAATATAGGCGTTCATAGTTTAGTTCATGTTCATTCTAGTGCTGTCAAACGATTAATCACGATTAATCACATCCAAAATAAAAGTGTTTGTTTACATAATATATGCGTGTGTACTGTGTATATTTATTATGTATATATAAAAACACACACATACACTATATATTTTGAAAATATTTACGTTCATTTTTTTATTAATATAATTAATATTATTATATATAAATATATTTAATATCCATATTTTTCTGAACGTGGAAGTCTCACCCAACTGGAGCCTTGTTTTACATTTCCGGTCTCTGGTGTTTCTAGTCAAATAAACATTTTCTGAGCCGATAATATAAGGTTTAACCTATGCACATTGAAAAAGTTTCAATTACGATCTTTTAACCCTGTTTTAACATGGATTTCTATGGAGACCGGAACATGAAAGCACCCAAGCGGAAGTTAGAATCCGTCATGGCGCTGCTCATCGGTTACTCAGGACAAAGGTGGATATAAACATATTTTTCTTAAATATATCCATGCATGTGTGAGAATTTATATATACATAATTAATATACACATTACACACACATATATCATATAAACAAAATTTTGGATGTGATTAATCATTTGACAGCACTAGTTAATTCACAGTACATTAACAAGCAACACTTTTGATTTTAATAATGCATTAGTAAATGTTAAAGAATTAGCATAAACTAAGATTAATAAATTCTGTAGAACTATTGTTCATTCCTAGCTCATGTTAAATAATGTTAATTAATGAATCTTATTGTAAAGTGTTACCGAAAACATAATTTCACAGGAAGAGAACATTTCATGACATTTCAACTCATCGCTTTCAAGTGTGGAAAACTACATTGTGTTAATGTAACCCCATCTGTTCATGATTGGAGACAGCATTTAAACCAGCGTGACAAATATAGATATGCATGTAACACCTGCTAACTGTCAATCTGAATGAAAGAGCAGTTGACAGTGTGAAAGCATTAGGCACTATGGTAACAAGGTCATATGAATATACCACATGCATTTGTGTCAAATATGGATTCAATATGTTAAAGCCATTGAAATGTTAAAAGTCTGACATAATGAGCTTTGTATGACCTGCTGAAGATTTAAAAAGTTTGATGCTGGCAGGTTTTGGAAAAATGTTGTTTATGCTTTAAGGTCCTCACAGTAAACAAGCGGGGAACCCCCTATAATTTCCTTAACTCCTCTGGGAAGGTCGTGTCACGCCTCTTTTGGTCAAGGACTCATGTCCTGCGTTTGTTAACAGATGTCAGCAGTTCTGCCATTAGGATAATTTGAGGGTAAACAGTCTTACTTATTTCCTATTTTTATCCTATGTGTTTGCTATTTTTAATCCTGGGTTTTTTTTTTGTTGGCAGCTTATTAAACTACTGTTTAAGTGACTAAAAATGGGTTGAGATTTCGTTACCCTGCACTGCACCAGCTTTTGGGGTCTAACTTTGCTTCAGTCCTGACCTACATACAGCTCCTGTAACCACATCAACATAGCTCAGAAGCAACCGTTTCAACACACACACATAATTCGTTTTTGAAGTGATTTGATGAAAAATTTCCTTAGTGGAAATTTACAAAGTTTATACCTAACAGTACACATGTATACAATAATCATGCTGATTTTCCTATCATGGTATTTTAATTAAAGAGTAACATTTGATCACACAGAAGCCTGTGCAAAAGAAGCATTTAAGTGAACTTAAATGCACCCTCTAGCCCAACTCTCTAGGCTACAGCAGAATTGAACAGTACATGACCGAAGACCATAATAGATACGACTTCATTGCAAAGTAAGAGGCGGAGTTTGTGAAGTGTGTTTATGTCAGACTGGCAGAGCCGTCAGCGCTGGGCACAGATTCTGAGTCACCATCCTACACACACAGACACACACACACACACACACACACCTGCTCCCTCACTGCTGCATCTATGAAGAACAACATGTCAAACATGAGCATCTCAGTTTGAATAGTTTAATTGTAATAGGCCGCATATGGAAAAATAAACATGATAAATAATTGTTGCACTACCATTCCAAAGGTTCAGATATAATTGACTGAAATTTAAAATCCTGATTGTTAAATTAATTTCAAATTATTAAAATTATTTTGAAGGCAAGTATAAATTGTGTTTGCACTGAATATTTTTATGGAACTAAAACTGTAGTGAATTTATTTTTTAAATTGACAAATTTGAGCATATAGAAGAAATAGAAAAATCTTTTCTAGAAAAAAAAAGAAAAAAAGTGGCTGAGCTGTAATCTAAGGTGGCTACTTTGAAAAAGTTTTGGACATTTTTGGGTATTATACACAATTTCTTACACCACTGTTTACATAGTACACATTATTATATACACTACTATTCAAAATATATTTAGATATTTTATTTATGCATTACATTTACCAAAAGTGACAAAGACTTTTACATTATTACAAAACATATGAGTAATGGCTGCTGAAAATTCAGCTTAACCATCACTGGAATAAATTATATTCCTAAATATATTTTACACTTATTTTAGATTGTAATAATATTTCATATTATAATATAATATGAAAACATTAAGTGTTTCTTTTATAGCACTTTATCTATCATAGCACTTTATCTAATAGATTTCAATTAAATTACATATTTTTAAAGGCCGTTTTCTCAAAATGAGAAATTGACTCCTACACTGAGCCATAAATCTCTACTTCAGTAGCACTTACACACACCGAACTTTCAATTTTTATTTCTGTCTATATCCTAAAGGTTTTTACAGGGGTACTTGTTAATATATATATTTTTGCTTGATTATATACAACATTTTATTCCCCCCAAAACTGTGAAAATATTTTGTTTTCTGTCTGTTCTAAGTGTTTTCTGAAAATGAGATACCCAAAATTTACTCTGTAAAAACATTTGACTCTAATATGTCAAAAAATTAAACAAGAATTTTAAAAGTGACTAAAGTACTAGAAATGTACACAAATGAGTGCATATTTAATTAAATAATGCCTCATTTGCATATTTAAACTTAACATTTTAGAAAATTAGAAAATCATTGTAATCAATCAACTGGGTAAGTAAGGCGATAACTATTAGTTAATTTTTTTTACCCTATTTACCTGCAGTGTCTTGCCTTAATATACAATGAATAAGTGTGATTTTAAACCTTGACTAGTTATGTATTGGATATTGTTTCTCAAATTTTTTGAATAAATAACACATATATGATGTTAAAATACTTACAGATTACAAATGTATATGGGCAAATTAAAATTTTAAAAAATCCAAATTTAATATGATAAATAAATTAATGATTAAATAAATAGATTAGAAAAGCTTTGTATTGAATGTGTGGACTTAAATTTTAACATAAATAAATCAGGAAAACAAACTAGAAATATATCATGCATTTAGTAAGTTGACTATATACTTAAAAGAAAAAAGATATGCTTAAACCAAGTTCAAAATGATAAATAAATAAAGATTTGTATTGATTCAATCCAAAGAGTATTGAAGAAAATGAACCAATATCGCCACCCAGTGGTTGCCAGCTTCATTCTTGGATATTATTTATTCTTCTTTCAATGTCCAGTTCCATTGTATCAGTTATGTAGTGGAAGTAGACTGACACATATCTGGAGTGGGGGTTGGTCTTAGTGAAGAGGGAACATTTTCTTTGCTAGCCGCTATGGGTGTCAGGCCAAAGATCGGTGGCAGCTCTATTGTTGGAGTGGCAGGTGAGTCTGAGAAAGCAGGGGAGATGGTGGATATAGGAAGAGAGTAATGAGGTTCCTCCTCTGCACCTGCCATGTCTCCACTGAGCACAAGCTCATCCAAACCCACCCCCTTCAGCTCACCCTGCCGCGGTCCACCAAAAAAACGCAGAACGGCTTGAACCTGCTGTAGTTCCCAGAAGCTTTCCATAACGACAAGCAAGACAATCAGTCCAAGCATCAGGTAACCTGAAAAAAGACAAACCTAAATAAGGGTTTCTGCAGGTTTTATAAAGTTGTTCTTTTTATAAAGCATAAACTTACTTAATTTTAATACATTTTTCAGAAAACAAGACTTATATTAATTTTCCATCTTAATTTAAAGATATTTGCATTGGAAAACATGACAAAAATACTGAGGAAGATATTCATTTTTAGCAATGCATACAACATTTAATAATCTTTTTAAGGCTTTATTTGTGGAGGCAAAATTAAAGATTTTTCATGACCTTTTTCGAAATGGTGAATCAAAACAAACCATTAAAAAAAAACATTGAAAATACTCAAAAAGAAGTGCTGCAACTTACAGGAGGTTGCAAACTCCAGCCCCTGACGTGCTGCTCGGCTTTGCGTCCTCCCAGGGAGGTAGTCAACAAGTCCTGTCGTGCTAAGTGAGATAAAACAAAAATACAGCGACTCGAGGTAATTCCAGTCGTTCTCCAGCAGGCAGAGGGCACCAGCAGGTAGAAGAAAGAACAATGTCGCTGTGCAAAAGGCCAGAATGCTGCAGTGCAGCAGCGCTGCATGGTTACGAGACAGTCCCCAGAAGACTTGAAGGTTGTGAATAGGGGTGTGTGTTACCCAGGGCAGGAGGGCATGAGTGAGGCTGGACAGCAGCAACAGGGTTAACGGGATGCCCACAAGACAGTAAACAACACAGAACACACGGCCCTCATCCGAAAGAGGAACAGTGGTGCCGTAACCTGCAAATAAAGAACTGTGTGAAGACATCACAGACTTTGGAGGAAGGGGAAGGAAGAGTTTTTGGGACATTCCGTGTCAAATTAACCAAATTTCAAAAATTTCCCAGCTCAGATTTTTTATTTTGCTAATATTTTCTCTATAAAAAAAAGTATAGAATAAAAAGAATACAAAGTATACAAGTATATGAATGCCAAAATATTAAATGTTATGGATGAATATCTATTTCGTTAAGGGGGTCAAAATGGCAATTTTCACCGGAGATTCAGAGTCAAATCACAGAGGGCTAAAAATTACTTTGACTTTCAGAAAGATTGGCAGTATCATAATGTTATTTTTACATATAGATTTGGAGCTCTATTAATAAAATCTGTTGACTTTAGCCATCTTTGCTGCATTATGTGCCAATGGAGACCATTCAAAAATGAGGAAACAGCACTTTTCAAGTTTTTACTCCAAAGTGATGCTGAAACTAGAAATGTATCTTGTTTCCCTCTATCAAAACAATTATATATATGCCTGTTTGAGTGTCATAAATATTCTTTCTTCCAACATTCGCATGCTTGTATCTGAAGAAGTATCAAAGTTATCTAATTATGATTTTAGATTCTGGTTCTGATAAAAACTTTTCTTTTGGAATCTTCATTTTTAAGGCCCTGTATGGTTTAATCCCAGAGATATTAAGCTCCATGTCCAAATTTAGTATCCTTCCCATTTCCAATGGTCAAAACCCAATTGTGGTTTTGTGTTTATCTAAACAACTAACAAATTTACTGCTGGAAGCCATATTGAAATTCCAATATCTCTGGAACCAAACCATACAGGGCCTTTAAAATGATGATACCAATAGGAAAGTTTGTTAAGACCCAATATTCAAAAGGGCATTAAGATATCTTTAAGTACTTCTTGAGTTACAGACATGCAAACTTTGAAGAGAAAATTTTAAAAGTGCTGTTTCCCCATTTTTGAATGGTCACCATTGGCACATAATTCAACAAAGATTGCTAAAGTCAACAGATTTCACTAACAGAACTACCAGTCTCTTTGTAAATATAACATTACGATGCTGCCATCTTTCCGAAATCATTTTACCCCTTGTAATTTGTCTCTGAATCTCAGGTGAAAATTGCTATTTTGCCCCCTCTACAAAATAGTGAATTACTCAGTAAATATTTATCCATGACATTTAATATTTTGGATTTCACCACTATACATGTCTATCTTTCTTCAGAAAAATATTAGCAAAATCAAAAATTTAAGCCCGAGACCTCTGGTCGAGTTGACACAGAATGTCAGTATTATAATTAACTAAAACCATAAAAAATGAACAATAAACATTACCTAGAAAAAATTTTATTCTATTTCAGAGAATTGGCAAAGCAACATATATATCATGTACTTTTATGTGAAGTACTACAGTAACTAATTAATTAAATTAATTTATTAATATTTTTAATAAATAAAAATACATAACCAAATACACATATAAAAAAAAATAATAATAAAAATGACAACATAAAAATACTAAATCTTTTAACTAAAATTAAAGTGAGAAAAAAAACATATCTAATTTAAAATATTAACAAAAATTATAATATAAAATGATACTAAATTAAAACGTCTTGAAGATTTACTTTTTGACAAGTATTAATAAATTCGATAGTCAAATTACACTGCATGATACTGACTAGTATACCAAACAAACAAACAAACAAACAAACAAAAACAATGATCAGTCAAGCTATAAAGGATAAACAAATATTTAAAATATATCATTTATTTAATCTAAAAATAAGAGCTCAAAGACAGTAATAAATGAATAAACTAACCCCACTTTTGATTCCTGGCTGTAAAAAAAAAAGCATTGTCAATTGCTTCTACAGTCTGAGCTGTTTATCAAAATATGACATTATACAGACAGTCTCTGACATTTAGATCAGATTTAGTCCATAAGTTAAATAATTAGAATATTAGATAAGGAACTATAGCGATTATTGAAGGCATGTTTTATTCAGTAAACTCACAGCGGTAGTTTTCGAGCTTAGACGACCAGTCAACATCTTAATTCCTACCTGACCGCTGCTCACCTGTGGTCGTGAGGAAGGTAATGACGAAAAACAGGGAAGACGTGAAGTCGAAGTTGCATTCATCGCCGTCAGACTCCAGTGTGGCCACGCCGCGTTTACTCGCAGAAAGCACGTTCATTAACAGTTGATCCAAACTGCTCTCCTCAACACATGGGTTATCTGCCAAAAAACGAGCTTTTAGTTCACGGACCTCTTTAACCAGCAAATTCTCCTCAGGCTGCTCCAATATCATCAAAACAACAGCACCGACGACTATAAAGAGGCCATACGCCATCATCACGAACGTGAACGCGTGAACACGTAGAAAACTCAGAGCTTTATCAGCAAAAATAGCCATTATTAAACTAGTTTGGTTTGTGTATTGCCTTAGTATGGTAGAACGTTGAGAGCTGCAAGTGTAACCAAACCTGGGCTCTGACATGGAGAGTTCAACACCGTGCTTAAAGTTTAATGCAACAGGTCAGCAGACATCTTCGACACCATCTGCCTTCACCTGTTTGGTAAAGCAGAATCTAAACCAAACTTTACAAATTATGAAGCTTCAACAAATTCACTAGAGATTGCGGTTTGGTCCAGTTGTCATAAGATGAGAACTTTATATCTTGAAGGAATAGTTTAAAATACTAACATTTACTCACCCAGTCATGTTGCTCCAAAACAATGAGATTTTCTATGGAACAAAAATAATGAATTTTTTGAAGAATGTACAGACAGATACAACCAGTAACCAAGAACCATCCAGCTCCAAAAAGAAAAAATTACCATAAAAGTAGTCATGCTTTATGTTCCAAGTCTTCTGGAGCTATATGATAGCTTTGTGGTGAACAGACAGAAATTTATGTTAATTTAATCGTACAGGAAAAAGAAAATCATCCTGGTTAACTTCTTTTGTGCACAATGAAAGAATACAGAGCCTCTTAGGGAACATGGTAATGGAAAAATGAGATGGCAGAAAAATTAATATTTTCATTACTCATATCATTTCCAACACATATCTTTCTCAGGAAAATAGTGTTTTTTTTTCTTTCATCACCATGTCTCTCCACAAAAGCTGAATTGTCCCTCTAAAAAGAATGTTTTAGATTAATTAAAATGATTTAAGAATTACTCTCTGGAACAATGCAAATATCTCTTTTTAAAATCATTTTAACAGCTCTTTAAGAGTACTTGCACTGTTTTTGCTAAATGAATTAAAAGGGATCACGGGAAGGACTATTTAGATTTGACATACAGCTTATTACCAGGCCTAAAAAAGAAAATCACTGGCATTATAAACAGACTGGACCATTTAAATTAAAAATAATAAAATATCTTGTGGGTACATTACATGATGTATTTATTGTTACAGGACTACATCATTACAAACAAAGTTAAACGTAAAAAAAGAACAGTCACTTAAACATAAATACTCTAATAAACAAGGCAACTGTACAGCAGTATCTGTTCAGCTTTATCCTGCTGTACGTACTGTTTATATAAACTCTATTTGGTGTCAGGTTCTATTATACTTTTTGCAGTACATACAGAAATAACTATAACAAAAATCCTGGGTGCTCATTCGAAATAACTTCCTCACAATAATACTTGCCTTGTTTGCATAGAGCATATAGAATTGTTCATCTGTAATTACTAAAATGCAGCCATTCGATGAGATGTCACTGTCAGGTGTTTCTAAATGTCACATACATAGCGCTTGGATTTTAAAGCGGCAGGTGAAGCGAGTAATGGGAACACGTCCAGCGGCGCACAGGTTTGCTGACTCTCCCGATGACCGGCAGCTTGTGGGCGTAAGCACGAGGCGGGAGGGTAGTAAGCGGTGGAGTTGGAGTAAAGCTCGTCTGGAAGCGCCGTCCCTGACAGCGTCGCCCCATCTGCCGCCCGCCAATGATGAAAGAGAAAGCAGGAGGTCCAGCCTGAGGCAGCGGGAAACGGGCTTTAGGGAAAATGTCTCGGGATTGGCTGGTGGAACGTCCAGGACGTGACGAAGATGACCTGGAACGTGAGACGGAAGATGAGGAGGAGGAAGAGCGGGCAAGAGATCTGCAGACACACACAAAGAGACCACCAGTGAGAAATGGACTCAACACAAAACAACAAAATGTTTAATCAACATATATAGACCTTTTGCTTATTTGCTAGTTTTTTAACGACAAGACTTGCTAATGTAGGATTGGGTCAGTATTACTGAAAATGCTTAGGTAAAAAAGAATAGCCAGAATAGTGCATTATTGCCCGTCCAGTTTTTCAGCAGCCTTGGTACCAGAAGTATTGCAAGATATAAACTCAACATTCTGAGAAAAAAGTCACAATTGCGAGATCAAGCCACCTTTGTCTTTTTGTCCAGTTTTCAAATAGTTTTGTTTCAAATCAAAGTTTGTAATATTGCGATTCACCTTGTAGCTGGCTGGTTTGGTTCTTACGGAAGCCCATTTCCTCCACTGAATAAATGTTCGACTTTTTATCTCACAATTCAGACTTTTCTTAGAATTGTGACATATAAACTCGCAATTCTGAAATTAAGTCAGAATTTCATATTAACTTGCAATTGTTATAAAGTGAGAACTGCGAGACAAATTCACAATTCGGAGAAATAAAGTCAGAATTCCAAGATATAAACTCAGAAACTCTTCTCAGAATTGAATGATACAAAAATTGCAATACTGACATTTTTTTCTCAAAAGGGCGCAATATAAACTCGCATTTGCAAGTTATAAAGTCAGAATTTTTTGTATCTCACAATTCTGACTTATTATTGCGAGTTATAGAGTCTAATTTTGAGGGGAAAACAGACTGATAAGTTTATATTTCACAATTCTGGCTTAACTGGCAATTGCTTGTTAAGAAGTCAGAATTGCAAGATATAAACTCAAAATTCTGAGAGAAAAAAAGTCACTTATTTTTTCAGAATTGCACATTTATATCTCACAATTCTGACTTTATAACTCAAAATTGACTTTATAACTCACAATTTTGAGTGTATATCTATTTAATAAAAAAAAAAAAAATTAGAATTGTGAGTCGCAATTACCTTTTTTTATTTTTTATATAGAGGCGGAAACGGGCTTCCATAAGAACCAAACCAACCAGCTGAATCACAATATTACAAACTTTAATTTGAAACAAAACTTCGAAAATTGGACAAAAAGACAAAAAGAAGGTTTAAGACTAAATGACTTGAATGACAGAAACAGCTACAAATCCAAGCACTAAATGAAAAACAAATTAAGAAACGAAGATTTGAAATTTAAAGATATATATAAAAGCGTTTTACATTTATTGTAAAATAAGCATGTTTGAGAGACAAATTTCATGCAATTTGCTTGTTACTGATTGGCTGAAATTTCTTTGCAGAATTATGGGTAACACGGTTTTTAACCAGGATTTCCACTGTTAAACAATTACTTAAAAAAATAAATTGAAATAATGCTGGCTTCACCAAAAAGCTTATCTATTATCTTACAGTAGTTCACAATAGCTCACAATATCTGTCTTTAAAGTTTTATAAGATATCATTAACAATCAATGGAAGTTTATTTCCACCATGGGATAAAAAAAGAAAGTTAATTGCAACTTTTTATCTCATAATTAGAATTTTCAACTTAAAAATCGCTATTTTTTGAAATTTACAATTCTGAAATTTTTCTCTAAATTCTGAGTTTACACTTTGAATTAAAAATAAAAAGGTAATTGTGACTTTTAACCTTACAATTCTGACTTTATGTATATAACTGTGAGGAATTCTGCAATATATATATTTTTTTAAATCTAGGGGTGGAAATAGGCTGCCATGACAATCAATTCCCTTTTCTATGGAGAAAATAAATTGGATTTTACATCCATAATCTAACTGTTACACTCTATTACAAATTTTCAATCATTTGGCTCCTACCTCCCTGGGACGGTAGCAGCCAGACTGGGGGGTTGTGGTTCAGTACGAGGGCTTCCATCTTGTCGTGGGCTTATATTCATACTGGCAGTTAGCTGGGGCATTTTTCGTGTATTCTCAAGATTGGGGGCACCACTCGCTGGCTCTTTCCTGCTCTCTAGTGGTTGGCAGGAACCTGGAGGTGGGCCACCACCGAGTGGCGGGTCAGTGCTGAAGCGTACAGCTAGACTATCTCCAAAAAAGGAGTAGAGTTCACAATACATGGCAGGAAGAGATACAGGAGTCCACTCTTCCCATGGGCAGCCAGCTCCACCTGCTTGGAGATGGCTTGCAATGCCAAGAGGGGGTTCAGAGAGAGGTTCAGGAGGCGGGCTGAGGCCAGGCGAGTTTTCTCTGAAACCGACAGTGCCTGCGGCAGTGCCTGATAGACCAGCACCACCTCCTTCTGCTGCCAAGGGCAGACTGAGTGCCTTCATCTTGAGCAAACGCTCTACCGCCACCTTCAGGGAGGAAAGTAAAGTGGTCACTTGATTATAGAGCTATCTCTCAGCATCCTGAATAGAAACTTGTGGACTACCAGTCAATGTCTTACCAGAATGGCTCCATAGACTTTGTGGCCATCTGCTTTCACCTGAGCGTTGGACACAGAGTAATCATCTAACACAGCTTGCAGATTCGCCCAGTAGGCAGGGAGGTGCGGATACAGCACACGTTCAACAGCCTGTGTCAAAACACATGCACAAACAGTGTGACATTTAGGAGTAAAAAGCGTATTTGTGTTTGACGTGCTGCTAGTGTTTACCTTCCAGCCAAGAGCATGCAGACCCACTACAGCTCCATAGTGGGAACAGAGAGGTCTAACCGGATCGGAAAGAACCTTCTGCAGAGACAGAAGGATCTGATGGTACAGCCCACTCACAAGATCACCATGTGTCCTACAAGTCAACATGAGAAAAACTAGTCAGACTAGAGTTAGAGAACTAAACACAACATTTGCAATAAGAGTGTAAAAAGTTTTATTTTACTGTAGGATGCTAAAGAAATACCAGAAGATGTGGCTGAGCAGAAGAGCTGCATAGTCTCTCAGGGTCCAGTGGTCATTGAGGGGGTTGATGGAAGCAGCCAGAGGCTCCAAGATGCAGTACATGACACTAGACACCAGACTGCGCACATATGAGCCCAGGTACAGGTACGGGTTCTGCACCAAACTCTTCACCATGTGTAGGAGCCTGTTTAACTGGTCCAGATCATGACTTACTGACTTCACCTAAGAAAGAGGAAAACCAGAGAATCACAGATCATAATATGGATCAAAGAGCCCAAGGTCATGTAACAAGTTTCACTACTTTTATTGTAATTTAAAAAAAGCCAATATTGTATTAGTTAATTTTGTACTACATGGACAAAGCAAACTTACCCCACTGATGACGTAAACAAAGTAAGGCAGGAGGGCAGCGATCTTTGAATTGGACTGGAGGTCTAACAAAGCCACCTGATGCAAACAGAAAAAACATTATTATACTAGCAAGAGAAAACAAACAGAAGTGCAAGAATTGCAAATAGCCCACCTTGTTGGCAGAGGCTATTTACACTAACTCCACCCACCAACATGTGATTAAACTAGTCAACATTACAAAAGACAGTTGTCAATCATCAGCTCCAGTGGCATAAGTGGTAAAGCAAATGTCATACTCTTTTTGATGCGACTGACCCGGATTTGAATCCGCGTTTCACATCGGAAAAGCATTTACTTTTAACAAAAATGAAGGAAATTATCAAAAAGTTGAAAATAAAGTATTGGGTAGAGTTAGGGAGGGTGTAGGGAGGGCTTTATTGCCACAATAAGGTGGCATCTATTTAATAATCTGAATTAAAATTATAATTCACACTTAATATGTTATTAATGCATACTGTGTTATAATTTACAACAATACTGAGGTGCAGATAATTGCCACTATTTGCAATAAGTAGTTTAAATAGCAGAAAATCCTGCTATTTTAACATAGTCTAAATACAGTCTATAGCTATTTGCACTTAATGTAAATAGTCACTGCCTTTCTTAATGTGTTTGAAAGAAGACCCTTATGTGTGATTAAAAATACAGTAAAAACAGTAATACTGTAAAATATTCTTACAACTTAAAATGTACAATTATTTTATTTTAATACATTTATTCCTGTGATGGCAAAGCTGATTTTCAGCATCATTACTCCACACTTCAGTGTCACATAATCTTTCAGAAATCATTCTATTATGCTGATTTAGTGCTCAAACAATACATATTATCACATTGGAAACTGTTGTGGTGTGTAATATTTTTCTGGAAGCCACGTTACATTTTTTTTAGGGTTCTTTGATAAATAGAAGGTTCAAAAGAACAGCATTTATTTGAAACAGAAATCTTTTGTAACAATGTAGAAAAAAGTCTTTATTGTCACTGCTGATCAATTTAATTCATCCTTGCTGAATGAGATAATTAATTTCTTTTTTTAAAAAAAACACAAACTTTTGAAAGGTAATGCAAGTACCTTCATGAGATGTGGGTCCTCTCCTAAAATGGCTCGCGTTATTTGTTGGTAATACTTCAGCAGATCCTCTGATAAAGACTGAACGGCAGTGGGCACTAACAAGAGAACACAAGTAAATAACCACAGAATACAGCTGATTGATATATTGAATATTTACAGTATGTTATTTTGTTGGTGACATAAATGAATAAATAACAAACCAACATTGTGCAAAGTTTTTTAATGTGCTTTCTTAGATTGATGTTTGTTACTGTTTGTATGTTATATTTTTATTTATATCAGGCCATATAAATTAATAAAAAATAACAGGAGTTTAAAAAAATAAATTTAATTAAAAACGAACAATTTTCACCCAGCCCCGTTACCGACTGACCTGATAAATCACTTAAAATGAAAACCAATTAAGCTATTTGGGGTTTACCTGTGCCTTGAGGTTCCAAATTGCCTTTTCCATCAAGATATGACACGTGCACTGCCAATGACACAAAACAGACAACATATATATTTTTGGTTTTGTTTTTTTAAACGCAAGACAGTATTTTTGAATAAATTACACTTATGATACCCGTCGTACCTCGAACCATCGTCTCTGCACAGCCTTTGGGAATGTTAGTAGCAAGTGCCAACTCCACCAGATTTATCTCCCGATCCTCTACAAAGAAAAGCTCTCCTTCCTTTAACGGACGGAACGGTAAGGCGTCTTGTGCACCATAGCCGCAAATAGTCTAGAAAACATACAGTGAGTGTAATGCTGCTCTCCAGATGTTAAAATGTAACAAACTCCACAATGCAAATTCACATTAAAATCACATTTAAATAGAAATACAAACTGATACCTCAGTATTGCTCCACCGTAGTGCTCTATTAAAGTCTTCCACGCTCAGCTTCCTTCTCTTTGCATGTCTCATGAACTGTGAACTGTTCTGTAGTGGGACAAAGAGATGAAATGAGCAGACTTTATAGCACAATATTTGAAATATTTTACAAAGTCTATCATTAAAGCTGCTTTAGAGGAATAAAAACACATGCATGCAAAACAAAATATATAAAATCTTGAGCTGGAACCGTTTATAGACTGTAGCACAAATCAGCATAGCAATGAACAGGTGCATGTGAGCATCGATCAGCACAATTTTAAAAGAAAAAGACATCTACATGTACAAGAGCATGAAATGTCAGAGAATAGTCATCTGAAATAACAGCACAGAAAGAAATAAGACACATGCATGTATGAGAGCATGCAATGCATGTACAACAAATCAGTAAAAGCCTCTGAATGACAGACGTGAACGTTTAAGTGACTTGAATGGCCTTGCTGAGACAGTAGAAACCTTCAGAACAACTTGAAGAGAACATTCAGACACAGCCATATACAGGAGCATACAGTGCATGTAAATATAATCTATAAGATGAAATAATGAAGTCATATATGACCTGTGTTGCCTCTCTGAGGCGGTAGCACACATCCTCCGCCAGCAGAGCTGCCACCTCCTCGCTGAGCTCCACTCCAGTGCTCTCGGCCATTAGTTTGATGGATTCCCGGGGCACCTCGGCGAAGCGCCTTTCCTCCCTCTCCGTCATCTTTACGTGAGTGAGATCACTAATTAAAAAGACGCTGTAAATTATATTAAAGATGTAACGTTAGAGCTAAAGCGACGAGGCTGCGCGGCATCAAGCTATTTCAATTCTCCTAGTTAGGCTGCCTTAGCACGTTTGTAATCAAAACTAGGGCTAATAATCATGCATCGTACCTTCCTATAGGCGATTAATGACGTATCAGCTCATAAGTACAAGTTACATTTATTTTATTATATTTTTCCAACGTTATGTGCCTATATTAGCACAAGTAGCTAAGCTCACCAGACTGTTTATACAACACACTGATGAACTTGGAGGAAGCGCCTGATTGGCTGGTGAGCTCCACGCATGCGCTTGTTTTCTTAGCTCCTTTGATTCACTTTAGCGATTCGATTCTTTTGAATCGGTTCACTAAGAGATCTCTTAGATTAGTAATATATATATTACTGATTAATTGAACCAATAATATGATTAAACTAATAATAATAAAATAATTAATAATAATAAATCGTTTCAAATGAAATAACCTAAAGCTTGGATGCCCCCATATATATATATATATAGAAATATGAATAAATAGTTGTAGTTGTATAGTTGTATAAATTTCACAAAAACTTAAATCTTAAAAGTATATTTTTTATAAAAGCTGATCATATAATATTAAATTATAATATTAATAATTATATATTTTATAAATTATTTGAATTTTGTCAGAAACATTTAAAAATTAAATTACTGTTACAACGCTGTTACCGACAATAAATTGCCGCGTTACTACAATTTATATTATAATTGTATTTTTCAGTTCATCTGAATGGATGCACAGCGTACCTGTATTTGACGAAACTGGGGGGAGAAACTGAATATTCTAGTAGTATTTCAGTTTAGTATTCTACACTTAGTATTTTAAGTTTACTCCATACTCAAGCAGTCTTAATGTCCCAGGTACCACATTTTTATATTAAAAACCTATAGTAACCTGTCATTTCTACTAAACTCCAACACTTTCCTCTCCTGACTGAAGTAACCACAATTACTAAATCAAAACAAGACCATGTACAAAAAAAAAAAAAAAATTATATATATATATATATATAATTTATCCAAAATCTTGGGATAAACCAGTCTCAATCTCAATTCCTGGAGGGCCACAGCTCCACAGAGTTTAGCTCCAACACACAACCACTTGGAAGTTGTTAGTAATTCTGAAAACCTTGATTAACTGGATCAGGTGTTTGATTAGAGTTGGAGCAAAACAGTGCAGAGCTGTGGCACTCCAGGAACTGAGTTGAGACCACCCTTCTAAACGGTCATGTACTTAATCCTAAAAACTGGAATTTAGACAGAACTTTCAGATGTTCACGTACACTTAGTCACAAGTTAGCATTACTAGAGAAAACCCACCACACATTCAATCCTTTTAGGAGGTTTTATTGAGATCCAAGGATGCTGATGTTTCTAAAAATAATTTAAAAGGTCATTAAGTTTAAAATTCTATAAGTTAGAAACATTCATAGTCAAATCCTTCATATATACACACCAGTAAAATAAGTCTCAATTTACACTTAAGGGGCTTCATTCAGTCAGTCTAAAATAAGTGGCCTCAGAAGTACAAGACAGACTTGAATTAAGAAAATAAAAGCAAACATTTGAGAATCAGTCTCAAGAGGCAATAAACAAGTTGCAAAGAGACACTGTACACAACTACTAAATAAAAACAAGGTTAAATACAAATTCAGCACAGTACAGTCACAGTTAAAGCTTTTAGCGGTTAGCTTTTGGGATCATCCTGCCACAGACTTCACGACAAAAGTGGCTTATCCAGATCATCATGTGGACCAGCATTGGCAGCGTTCTCCAACTGCTGGAGCCGAAGGGCCAGAGGGAGCAGCAGGTCATTCAGATGTTGGCTGCTGAAGGTGAAAGCATTGTTGGCCACTGCTTCTACTGACGGTGGCGTGACCGGACCAGACCCGTCAGGGAACACTGGCGAAGCTAGAGCAGATGGAGGGGACGAGGACGGTGGAGATGGTGAAGAGCACGTATCCGACGCGGGCGAGAGAGATCCCCCATTGGTCATCTGATGAGGCCAGGATGTGTGGTTCGAGCTGAGACCTTTGATCGTGTTGGGAAGCCCATGTTGGAACCGACAACGGGTGCCGTAGAGACAGAAACCGAAAGCGCTGAAGGTGCGACACAGGGCACCACGAGGCTTCCACTCTTGGGACTGTGACGTAGGTTGCCAGGTTCGCTCTTCCTCTCCACTGTCTGATTCAGAGCCTCCCTCGACGTGCAGGAAGTGGCATCTGGTACCAAAGGGGCACACCCCAAACGCACGATAGGTACGGCAGGGCACGTTCTTGCGCCAGGGACGGACGGGCCTCTGTTCTTTAAGGTTGTGCACGAAGAGACAACGTGTGCCATAGACACAGTAGCCAGCGGTGTGGTAGGTACGACACAGCTCGGTTTTGTACTTGGGGTGACGGGAGGGTACGTGGAGATCGTGGAGGCCGTGGGCAAACTGGCAGCGTTCGGCATACTTGCAGGTACCCGTCTCAGCATAACGGCTGCACAGTTCCGTCTTGTAGCGGGTCGAGCAGAGCCATTGCGTCATTGGGGGAGACGGAGACTCAACCAGAGGAAGCAAGGCCTCAGCAAGAGACAGTTTTCTACTTCCTACACCCTCCTCAGGGAAGAAAGCCTCGTTCTGGCCTTCAGTGGGGAACAGGAACAGGTCATCTTGACTGGTCTGGAAAGATAAACAAAAATAACCCTTTAGGACCTGAGTGGGGTAGACAAAAATATTAAATATACTACATAATATAAATACACCCTAAATAAGTAAATAAATAAAATAAATAAATAAATAAATAAATAAATAAGAGTTTTAAAAAGTGCATTTTACCATAAAATGGAAAACAGTACATTTCTGACACTTATCCAAAGCCAACAAGATTCAGAATACACATGACAGGTCCATTTAAATTTCTCTTACCATTGGCTAGACGTCAAAAGTATCTAGTAGTAGTAGTAGTAGTAGTAGTAGTGGTGATGATAATAATAATAATAATAATAATAATAATAATAATAATAAAATAAACTTTTAATTTAGCTTAATTATTTTCTTTGTAATTAACTTTAACCAATTCATTTTAATTAGTTTATTTTTTTTTATTTTAAATTATAATAAATTTAATTCATTTTTTCCCTTTTTTTTTTTTTTTTTTTTTTTTTTTTTTAANAAGATTCAGAATACACATGACAGGTCCATTTAAATTTCTCTTACCATTGGCTAGACGTCAAAAGTATCTAGTAGTAGTAGTAGTAGTAGTAGTAGTAGTAGTAGTAGTAGTAGTGATGATAATAATAATAATAATAATAATAATAATAATAATAATAAAATAAACTTTTAATTTAGCTTAATTATTTTCTTTGTAATTAACTTTAACCAATTCATTTTAATTAGTTTATTTTTTTTTAATTTTAAATTATAATAAATTTAATTCATTTTTTTCCTTTTTTTTTTTTTTTTTTTTTTTTTTTTAAATTAATGGTTTCATTCATTCGTCAAACCTTTCAAAGTTTAATTTGTTTTCCTACAGACCATAAGAATCCCTTTAAAAACAAAAACACACACACACACACACACAAAAATAAGTCTCACTACAGTTCACTAGAAAACGTAGAACACTTATTTTTAGTAAGCACTTTAGTGACCTGTAATAAGAAGTTGTTCAGTACTTAACGTTAGTTATCGTTGAGACATACTCGACACAGGTTCCCCAAAAAGAGCGTGAAAAGATAAGACAAAAACAGCTTACCTCAAACATCACTGTGGTTCTAGACTACTTCACAAAACTCAACGGTAACGTTAGCTCAACAAAACGGGCTCGTTTGTCGTTTAAAAAGTGACGCTAAAGCACCAAACAAACACCCGACTGAACTCCGGACAAACACTTGGCTCCGTTGCCCTATCCCAGGTGAAAGACGCGAACTACACCCTGTGCCTGGCAAGTCCCACGTACCCACAACTGCTCGCCCTGTTGTTTTAAAGCTGACCCGGATTCCGTTCCCGCGTTCCCTTTAAAATAGGAATCAGCTGTGAAGCGTGAACGTTCGAATCAGCCAATCAGGTTTGCAGTAGGTGACCGTCAATCTAATTTGGAAGCAGTCTGAACTGATGACGCTTTTGTCTGTATGGGTGTTTTGAATTTGATCAAATTGGGATATTGCTGTTGACTTGTAGGCTCTACTGGAATAAACATTTGACAAGTAGCTTGTTAGCCGACTTCAAAGGGCGAACACCGAATATACACACAGGCCCATCCTGTATCAATTACCGCATCACACCTAGAGTTGTTAATTGAGCGCTCGTCTGTGAAGTGCAGATCGGAGTCTTTGTCTTATGCTTATTGTGAGGCTTGAGATGAGGATATACATTTTCCGCAAACAATAAGCAATGGAGCATTACAATCCTAAATTGTGCCGCTGAACTGACTTTCAAAGGAAACAACCTAACCTTGACAGTAGATATTTAAAAAGAGTTTATTAGCAATATTACAATTTATTAATATACACTACCAGTCAAAAGTTTTTGAACAGTAAGATTTTTAATATTTTTTTTAAAGTCTCTTTTTATCAAACCTGCATTTATTTGATCCAAAGTACAGCAAAAACAGTAAAATATTTTTGCTATTTAAAATACCTGTTTTCTATTTGAATATATTTCAAGATGTAATTTATTCCTGTGATCAAAGCTACATTTTCAGAATCATTACTCAAGTCTTAAGTGTGACATGATCCTTTGGAAACAATTCTAATATGCTGATTTGCTGTTGGAGAAACATCTTTTATTATTATGATCAACATTTAAACAGTTGAGTAATTTTTTTTTAAAATTTTTATTATTATTTTATATTTTTAAATAAATACAAAGATCCAAAGCTCAGGATGCAAGGATTAAATTGATCAAAAGTGATGATAAAGACATTTATAATGTTACAAAACATTTCTATTTCAGATTAAATGCTGTTCTTCTGAACTTTCTATGCATCAAAGAAACCTGAAAAAAATCTACTAAAATATTTTCAACATAAATGTTTTTCAGCAGCAAATCAGAATATTAGAATGATTTCTGAAGGATCATATGACTGGAGTAATGATTCTAAAACTTTAGCTTTGATCACAACAATTAATTACATTTTAAAATATATTAAAATAAAAAACAGTTATTTTGAATAGTAAAAATATTTCAAAATTTTACTGTGTTTGCCGTACTTTGAATCAAACAAATGCAGGCTTGCTGAGCAGAAGAGACTTCTTTAAAAACATTAAAAATCCTACTGTTCATAAACCTTTGGTTCGTAGTGTATTTATTTTTTTGAATGTGAAAGTTTCTTAAATCTCCCTTAAATCACATTAAGTTGCTACGTTGTTTGGCAACCCAATAACCATAACTATTGAAGATTGATCTCAGTTTATTAAATCGGCAAAGCAAAGCAATATGGAACACGTGCTGTATTAGTTTACAGCGTTAATAGGATAGTTCACCCCAAAATAAAATAAA
>JAHKKF010513707.1:0-21844 GCA_019740295.1 Labeo calbasu
TTTTTTTTTTAAATTAGAAATGTATATAAATTTCATTTAATGTAACAACAATAATAACATTAGAAGTTTATATATAATAAACCTAATACAGAATTATATATATAGAGAATAAAATTATATTATATATCAACAATTTTTTAAAGTTTACACACACACACATATATACATATAAAAAATCTAAAATGTAACTTGAATAAAAATTAATTACAATAATAATAAAATTATAATTTAAAATATAATAATAATAATAATAATAAATATACAATTATAAATGTAATAAATAATAAAATTAACATATTTAAAAAACTTGTTTAAATATTTTCAAGAATGATTTTAAATATGTTAAATATTTTTAACAACTGAACACTAATTACTACAAATATTAAAAATGAATAAAAATAAAAGAACTTTATGTCATTTAGTTTATATGTTTGTTTGTGTATTTATTGTAGTGTAAGTGTAAACCAAAAGCTAATTAATTATTAATTATTATTACTATTATTATAAGTGAGGCATCTATACAAAAGCTAATATTAGGTCACATTAGTTAATATATTATTTTTTTTTTTAAAAAAGTCTTACAAATGAGACTCTAAAATAAAATTAAATTAAATATATAAATTGACTGAACCATAGTCGTTGTATATGAAATGCAGGCACACCTGTGATCGTGACACATTTGACACAAACTGTTTAATTCTATATTCACATGCAAAGTTGCAGTGTTGCTCAGGAACTGTAAAACAGCCTGCAGTTATATTGTGTATTTTTAAATATCCAACATGAAGCACAGTTTCTACTGGTTGATGCATTTAGACCGTCATCTCATATATGAAGGCATCACACTGCCAGCTGTACTTCACAAAATGCTGCCTCTAGTAAGGATGAGACCTGTTGCCGTAAAACAGAGCTGAATGGGAAAGCAGAGAGCAGCAGACCTGTTTCTTTTTAGGTTCTTTCCAGTGATGAGTAAGACTTAAGGAACTTACGTGTTTCTTTGTGCCATGCCGCCTGATGCCCATAAATCACTGTGGTAGTCCTGTGCTATCCAGCGAGTGCCCTTTCTTGTGGGAAACCTTTCAGTCAAGTCATGCTTTTCCCACCATTGTTCCCAATTTGGGAGCCCACCTGTTTACTACTTTTAGTGTTCAAAATGTTTACACAGGACCTTATCCTGCAAGTGTATTTTTTCAGTTGGCTTCTCCTAACCTGACCAAGATGTTTTGGATGCTGAACATGTAATTTAGGCGGTTGGTATGGGCTTTACGTTAATACCCATGTACAGAATGAATACGGTTCCAGACGAAATTTTAATTAATGTTTAAACGTGTCAGCTTTAAATCCTGTTCGTTTTCAGTCAAAAATCTTACTGTAAATAAACTAATCCTATGTTTTGGTGGTTGCTGAGGTGAACCCAGGTAAAGAGGCACTAGAGAGCGGCTCTAACGTAAGGGTCTCATGAATGCGGCACACAGAGCAATCTGCTAGCCTCCCCCATACCTCACAAACCACAGTTTGCTAAAGTGACTTTCTAACAGACTGCAACTGAAATGTTTGCTTGGCGGCAATGAAAGCATAAAACTAAATAAACAAGAACCCATGAGTAACACATGTAGCTTTTTTCCTACCCACACTGGGAGAGGGGTCAGTGAGGGGAGACGTGGGGAAATGTTAGTCTATATGTCTCTCCTCATTCAAGTCCAAATGAAAGAACACAAACAAGACTAATTAATAAGTGCCACGTCATTGTGAATGACTAATAATATTTGGCTGGACAGACTGAAGCTACAACTTGCTACTGTGTGGGGCACAGTTTCTTTAAAGCATTTCACAAAACAAAACAAAACAAAACAAAACAAAACAAAATAAAACAAAATAAAATAAAATAAAATAAAATAAAATAAAATAAAATAAAATAAAATAAAATAAAATAAAATAAAATATTTAAATTAATTAATTTATATCCCAATACATAATATAAAATAAAATATAATAAAAAGAAACGAAACTCCCAAGTGATTTCAACAGATTTTGGTGTTACCAAAAATTGCGTAAAATAGAAAATGAATCTTAAACAAAATGCATATAATTCTGTAATTTATAATGAATTATAATTTACATAATAAATTGTAAACAAATAAATAATGAATATTTTAATAATTAATTAATAATTTATAACAGAATAAACTATAGAATGAATGATAAAATACATTAAAAATTAATTCATTATAAATTATAAATTATAATTATAAATTAATTACTGTCACTGTTCAATTAAATTATTTTTATTAAAAGTTTGAGAAATAAAATAAATAATAAAATTGTATATTTCTGCAATTTATAATGAATTGTAATTTACATAATAGGGTACATTAAGTATTGGAAACAAATAAATATATAAATAATTAATATTCTATAACAGAATAAACTACAGAATGAATGATAGAATTAAATAAAAAATAATTAATTCTGTGCCAGCTTACTGACACTGTTCAATTAAATGATGTTTTAATAAAAAAAATAAAATATAAAAAAAATAAATTGAATATAATTCTGTCATTTACATATTAAGGGACGTTATGTATTGTAAACAAAGAAATATATAAATATAAATAATTCACATTTTAATAATTAATAATTATATATATATATATATATATATATATATAGAGTTTATAAAAGAATCAACAATAGAATGAAATAAAAATAATAATTAAACACTAACGTTCATAACAGAATAAACTATAGAATGAATGATAGAATAAATAAATAAATAAAAATATAAATAAATACAATTTTTTGACTGAAGAATGCTCAAATGCAGAAAATAAAATAAAATAAATGAAATGCCTATAATTTATAAACTGCCTACCTTTTAAGAACTGCTTTCTCATCTGGAGTGTGCCTGTAATTCCTTAAAATGCTATCTGCATTGACAGTTCACTATATTTTGGATCAAACTTTGCCTAATTTTGTGTGCACACCCCTGAGACATTTTTAGTGGTGTCTTGTATCAAAGCTAAAAGTTCAAAACATCGACGTGTTTAACGTCGGGACAAAAGTCAACTGTGAGTCTACTACGTTTTGTTCACACAGTCGTTTAACTCCTCTTAGAGCTCTTGTAAATATTGTCAGACGAGCAGAAGCTTGCCTCTGTCTGCCTCTCAGAGAGCTCTCTACACAGGGCAATATTTATCTTAGTGCGGGCCGCAGGGAGGGCTAAAGCACAAGAAAGGGGTCTAGGTAAACACTTCAGAGGGGTGAGACAGCCCTCCAACACTTTACTGAAAAGTGCCAGTGACTGACCTCACAGCTCAATGGCACGGTGCTAACTAGGACAGAGACAAAGCGGGCAAACGGCCAATTGTTTGAAGATAGAGCCTGCGGTGCTAAATAGGGGACGGGAGGATGGGGGCAGGGGGAAATGCCAAAACTCCACTGAAGCTGTAATTTAAAGCATTAAGACAACTTGTGCTTCTGCTAATGTAGTGGTTACAGTCTTAACTTGTCCAGGTCATATTTTACCCCACAAAACGACTACTCAAATCTCTGACTTCATTCTGATTCACTTCAAATCTCTGACTTCATTCTGATTCATTTCAAATCTCATATTTCATTCTGACTGGTTTATAAATATATAACCAAACTAAAAAACATTTTACATCTGTAACCATCATGACCACTAACATCATCTCTACCCAATAGGCCTACTCATTACCACAATGCTAAAAATTCACAAAAATATAACAAAAACAACAAAACCCAATTACATATATGTAATATAACAAAATATTTGTGTATCAGTAGCAGTAAAACGTTTTGAAAAAAATAAAAAATGTTTTGTTAATTGAAATAAAAGCAGAAAATAAATAAAATAAAATATTAGATGAAAAACTTAAATGAAACAATTAGACAAAAAAATGGAAATAATTATTTCAATATAATTTGACTAATATTTGTTTTGCTTTAATTGAAACACTATTAACTGAAATACTACTATATTACAAAAAACAAAAATGTATATAAAAATGACAAGCACATAAAAATACTGATCAATACTGAAAAACGTAATTTATTAAAAATTATTTTATGTGCTTTTGTAATGTTTTTTACTAGCAAAAAATTATATATATATATATATATATATATATATATATATATATATATATACACAACCACACACACACATATACATATTTCATTACTTAAATATAATTTGACTAATATTTGTTTTGTTTTAATTGAAACAATTGTACTTGCATTACTATACTATATTACAAAAAAAAAATTAATAAAAATACAAGCACATAAAAATACTGATTAATAATGATTAATACAAATAACAAAATATCTAACATATTAACTTTAGATATGAATTATTTAAATATGATTTGAATATATGTGTTGTTTTTAATGTAAATGTTTAAGCACTAACACAAATTTAAGTAAATTTAAATAGAAGCTAAAAAGAAATATTGCAAAAACCATAAATTAATACAAATGACAAGCACATAAAAATACTGAAATACTTTTTGTTTTTGTTTGAATACATGTACTGAATTATACTGATTAATAAAAAAATACTTTTATATTTTTTAGATAATATATAGATAATGAAAATGTACAATCTCAGTGTAAATTTTGGAATGATTTGTTACAAATCGGCATGAGATTCACCTCCGCGCTGTTCAGTCAAATATAAGCCTATAAAGATAAGAGCTGAACGGATGTCTTTTCATTCTATATGGTCAAACCTTACACCTCCGGATAAAACTGACAATTACAACTATCAGAACATCTTTGTGCTAAAGATTCTTTTACCTGTTAAAGTCTGCACCCACTCAAGAGCAGCGAAATTAGTCAGTTCTCATTACCTGTGGTCATAGAAACGATGATGGAGTAAAATTAGGATTGATAATTGTCAGCAATTAGCTCAAGGCAAAGAAAGAGAAGACAAGATTCAAGATATGTGTTGTGAATACTTAAAACAAGTGGAGTCTAAAAGCCACTGGTCAGAGCCTGACAGCCAGGAAGAGCAATACAATACACTCTGTCTGAGCTAAGAGGCAGGTCATTAACACATAATAGAGAGGGGTGTCACTTTAGACACCTTAATTTGATAATTAGTGACAGGTAAAATTACACTATTGAAGGATGACAGAATAAGGGATAGAAAAGTTTGCTGTGCCCTCAGCCAGTAGGACACAATGAAACGGCTCGGCCTGCCTGTCCTATAGTATCTAAAATAACAAAATGAAACGCCAGGTGATTTACCAGAATGAAATGACTCATATGGAGACTGGCTCCGGGCCGTGGATTTTTTCTGCAGGGCAGCACATGAGCCTCATTTTTTTAATGCGTCTTAAAACATGGAACCCGAATTTTGCATTCATCGCTCGTGATGTCTTTGATGAACCTTTTGTTCTGCATCAGCTTTTGTCAGAAGGCCAAAAATCTAAATGACTACCAGCAGTTTTCTCTTACAAAGATATTTAAACAGTAATCAAAGTGCCTCAAAACGTTCCTGGTTTCCATTTAGCTTTTGCTAAGGAGGGTGTGTCAACTCTAGTCATCATCTCTTTCGTATTTTAACGGTATAGTTCATCCAAAAATCATTTACTCGCCATAATGGCGTTCCAAACCTATACGGCCTTTTTCTGTGGAACATACAATGAAAGTCAGTAAGGTACGATTGTTTTGGACCCCGTTGATTTTCATGGTTTAAACAAAAACATTCCTCAAAGCATCTTTTTTTTCATGTCCCACAGATGAAATTAAATGCAATCGCATGTTTACAAATGTAAACAGAGACGGCAATTAGAGTAGCACATCCACACACGCAAAATAAACATCTGGTTTTCTAATTCCTGTCGCGATAGAAACGGTGGCGTAAAACAGAACCATGCTTTACTGAGAAGTTGGATTAAAAAGCAGTTCTCCTCTCTCGCAAAGTAATCTCAAAGGGCATTGAAGTTTAACAGTTGCCGCCGCCTTGATGAAGATACACATGTGCCACAGATGTACTCGCTTACACGAGCTGATCCTTCAATGGCTATCAGATGTTGCTCCTGGATCAGTGTTTTGTTTCTGTACTGTTGAAGTCTTAGTTACAGTAAGCTGGCATGACATTGGGACAAGGTACAGGGTAAGTTTAGACAATGAATGAAAAAAAAAAAGACAGAACAAACGCCAGATGGATGAATACGATGGATAGAACAAGTGTTAGATGGATAGACCGAACTACGGACAGCTGGATAGAACAATGGATGGACGGATGGAACGATAAATGGATAGAACAAATGATAGAATGTATATGTAGAATATACAGACAGAGAGAACAATAGATAGATAGAACGATAGATAGAACAACAGACAGAATGATGAAAAGATGAAATCAAAGTGATAGAACAAGCGCTGAACGGATAGAGTGAATGATGGACAGAGAACGAGTGATGATGGATAGGATGAACGACGGACGGCCACATGGACAGGCAAATGGAATGATATATGGATAGAACGAACAACAGACAGGATAATATAATGACACTTACGATAAAGCGAAAAATAGAATGACAGAACGATAGAACGATAGATAGATAGATGATATGTAGATAGGTAGATAGATAGGTAGATAGGTAGAGAATGAACAATTGATGATAGAATGAGCGATAGATGCATAGAATGAGTGAGAGATGGATAGAAGGAGCAATATATGGATAGAACAAATGATAGATGGATAGAACAAACAACGGACAGAACAAACAGACATATACAAGAAATGATAGACAGATAGAACAAACAATAGATAGATGGAAGATAAGATTGGATGGATAGAACAAACAACTGACTGACAGAACAAGCGCTGAATGACTAGGACGAATGATGGACAGATAAAACAAGTGATGGACGGAATAATAGTATGAACAGACAGAACAACAGAACAATGGAATGATAGAATAATATAACAGCAGTTTGAGAGAATGATAAAATGAAAAATAGAACAGTACATAGAATGCTAGATAGAATACTAGATAGAACGCTACATAGAATGATAGACAGATAGATAGATAGAACACTAGATAGAATGCTAGGTAGATAGAACGCTAGATAGAATGATAGATTGAATTCTAGACAGATAGATAAAACACTAGATAGAATGCTAGGTAGATAGAACGTTAGATAGAACACAAGATAGAAAGATACAGGGTGTAAAGTTTAGAGTGAACGAAGAATGAAAGAACGACAGAATGAATGACAGAATGCAGGATAGATAGAACACAAGATCGATAGCGCACTAGGGAGAATTGTAGATAGAATGCAAGTTAGATACAAGGTATGAAGTTTAGAGAACGAATGAAAAAACAACAGAACGAACGACAGATAGATGGATGAATGTGATGGATGGATAGAACAAGCATTAGATGGACAAAACTAACAATGGACGGATGGATAGAACAATGGATGGATGAATGGAACAATATGGATACAGTAAAGACAGACAGAACGACAGATAGATATAACAATAGAACGATAGATACATGATAGATAGATGATAGATAGGATGGATGGATGGACAAACTGGTAGAATGACAGATCCATAGAACGAATGAGAGACAGACAGAACAATAGATAGAATGATATGAACAACAGAACAGATGAATGATAGAATGATATGAATGATACAACGATAGAACAGTGTATGTAGTTCATATACAGTATATATTAATTTTACTAAGTTACAATTCAACTTCCTGTGGGATGTGGCTAATTCATTTCATGATGATAGATGAATTATAGAGCAATACAGAAAGAATAGTAGATAGAACGACATAAAACAACAGATAGAACAATACACAGAATGACAGATAGAACGAATGATAGAACGAAAGAACAATAGAACGATAGAACGAAAGAATGATAGACAGATTAGATAGATAGATAGAAGATAGACACGTAGACAGACAGAGTGGACTGAACATGGGAATGTGTCACACTGAGTATTCTTCTGTTTGAGCACATTATCATTAGCAGTTATACGCCAATTACAGCGTCTCCGAGAATTTGACAATCTGCCAGCTCAAAGTCTCTTGAGGTGTCAGAACTGGGCTACACAAACAGACGAGAACACAAGCTCTATTTAGAGGGGATATGCAGGCTCCATTTCAACAGTTAGCATGATCCCACCTGCAATAACATATTTCAGACATGCCTTATTCTGACTCTTTTTCCACAAGGTACCAAATATAGCCTCTGATAACAGTTAGCATACTGCTTTAATGGAAAGCCTCACAGGCCAGACAAATACAAAGGTTGTCTAGGTGTCTGTGGTTAGATATAAAAAATATTAAATTATTACTCATAGTCATCAAAAATCTTCTTAAATATAAAATAAATAAATATAAATATATATTTTATATTAATGAAAAAATAACTTTTAAGAAAAAAAGTTTTAAATTAATTTAACTTTAAACGGAAATTAAATATCCAATATCAAATGATAGCAAGCAAACAAGCAATAAATAAATACTTGTGCACATAAATTTCCTTTGGGGTGTGAAGCTCAAATGAAGTCTTGGGAACTTGCTTTTCTTTGTTAAATAATTTCCCATAGAAATCTATCATCAGCATAGAAGGCAAATCAAAACACTTCTGGATTATATCTGTGCGATGACACAGTGAAGGCCTGCTCTATATGCCTGCGGTATTCGCTGACGGCTTGAATTAGATAAGAGAGAGCATATTTACACTCCGGCCCAACACTACAATTCAGTCTGTCAGTGACAAGGTCTCAGTCAACATTGCTCTCAATCCATTTAGCCATTCTGTGGCTGCGCAAACAATGGTATTGTAAAGGCAATGATGTTTATGCTGTGAAGTGGTGGGTTGTGTGGGAGAAACTATGTTCCTTTTCGCCTCCTGCTCTTGGCAGAGCCGGCACAGCTCCCTCTGGCTCCAGACGCCTCTATGTCGCTGCCAGCAGGGCGAGACTCGCTTGACAGAAGAAAACGTTACCTGGAGCAGACTGCTAATTGGCCATGTCCCAAACACTAACGTAGAGCTAATGAATACACATAACGAATTAACTGAACGTTACAAAACAAGGGGGAACAAAAAGGGGGAAAAAAGTCATATTCTTTGTTCTCCCATCTACAGTTGAGTTCAAAAGTTTACACTCCCATTTCAGAATCTGCAAAATGTTATTTTACCAAAATAAGGAGGACCATACAAAACGCACGTTATTGTTTATTTAGTACTGACTTGAATAAGATATCTGACATAAAGATGTTTGCATATAGTCCACAAGAAAAAATAATAGTTGAATTTATACAAAAAAAAAAAAAAAATGACCTTGTTCAAAAGTTTACATCCCCTTGATTCTTAATACTGTTTTTAAACTGCCTGCTGTTCAATGGTTCTCCAGCATTTTTGTGTATTTGAACCCTTTCCAACAATGACTGTATAATTTTAAAATCCATCTTTTCCATCACTGAGGACAACTGAGAGACTCATATGCAACTATTACAGAAGGTTCAAACGCTCACTGATGCTCCAGAAGGAAAAAACACACATTAAGAGCCGGGGGGTGAAAACTTTTTGAATTTGAAGATCAGGGTAAATTTAACTTATGTTGTCTTCTGGGAAACATGCAAGTATCTTCTGTAGCCTCTAAAGGGCAAGACTAAAAGGAAAAATAGTTAGTACTATATAAACAACAACATGCATTTTGTATGATCACTCTTATTTTGGTAAAATAATTAACATTTTGCAGATTTTGAAAGGGGGATGTAAACTTTTGACCTCAACTGTATAGTACAAATAGTGTCAACAACAACACTAATAAATATTCATTTAAGTGACAAGAATTTATAAAATTTACAATGTGGGACTGGAATAACTAATCAATAAAAATTATGAAAATAAACTACAATTGAAAACTGTGGCAAAATATTTTTTATTATGTTTTTCAAAGACTTATGCTCACCAAGACTGGATTTATTCGCTCAAAAATAAAGTAAAAACAGTAATATTATTACAATTTAAAGTAATTTTAATATATTTTAAAATATAATTGATTCCTGTGATGCAAATCTGAATTTTCAGCAGTCATTTTTCCATTCTTTTTCAAATCATTATGCTGATTTGGTGATTTAACAATTCTCCTCATTATAAATGCTAAAAAAGAGTTGTGCTTAATATTTCTGGTTCAAATAATCATTTACTTAGCATTTTTTTGTATTTACTGTCAATTTTGATCAATTTATCAATCAATTTGATCAATTAGATGAATAAAAGTATTCCTTAAAAACCAAACATTTTTGAACCCAAACTTTTGAACGGTAGTGTATTTTTCGATGTGCTGTCACGTTTATGAGGAAAAAAAGACAAAAGTGACCACTGAAATGAAATGCTGTCAAGTTTAATCTCTCCATAAAGACATTTCTCTTCTACAAACCTTAAATTCCATAATTCACTGTACATCATCTGATTAAGCACAAGAACTTGCTCAAATGTTTGAGAATTTACTCCGCTTCCTGTTGCATTCAGATCTTTCATACCTGTGTTGATACCTACATGGCTCCATGCCACGACATGTCAAGTGCATGTCTTGTTTATTCCATCTTGCCGTCTGAGTCAAAGATAAGATACTATCCTACTGGATCCACGTTAAACCGCTCGGCTCCAGGAGGAGGAGGGTAAGAGGGTTACACTAGGGCTGGGAACAAGTCCGTATCTGCTGGTGCCTTGGGATGACCTTTTTTCTCTTTGAAGCACAAACCAAGAATGCATAGTTTACATTGTGGGAAATTACCTAAGCCACAGCGGAGTTTAAATTTACACCGATTTATACCTTGAGAATCAGATGGACCTTGAACTTGGACGTTGCATGACCAAAAACCTGCTTTCTCAACCATTTGGGTGTGTAGGCGGCGGTTTCAGCCGAATGAGTATTCCAATGGCATGGATTTCATTTGGAAATAGTGTCCATTTTCCACTTTTTCTCTTAACACGAGCCAGACTTATTTTGGGAAAATTGTTTTAAGAATGATTGAGACTGTACGCTGCTGCCAGCAGTGTGCGTTGGCTTTTATAAGAAGCAAATGAGTAAGGAAACATTTTGATTCCATTTCCCATGTACAAGCTTTCAAAATTCCAAAAGATTTTGGTCTCTGGCAGCTTGTCCCTGCTGCCCACAGGCCACACAGAAGGAGAGGAGTGAGCGGTACATACGATACTGTACATCCTGTGGCTTCCTCCAGAGGCCAATGCTTCAGCAAATCTGAGCAAATAGCCATCCGTCTATTATTTTCTTAACACTATTTTCCCTGACATTTTGACCAGCAGGTTTACGGGCACTTGTTCTGTGAATCAAACAGACCGGCAAGACGGAAATTCAAAGAGCCAGCTAGCTAACATGGCAAGCCCCACGCAAGGCTTCATATTTCTTCTTACAAAGAAAGAAAAGTGCACAGCAGACATTTCTGATTTTTCCCCTTACCTATTTAGACAATCTTCTCTTTGAGCGATCTTTGGTTTCTTTGGAGTTTTCATCTAAAAAAAATGCTTCAGTCATCATTTACTCACACTCATATCACTCAGGTCATATGGGTTTTCAAAAAATATATTTTTTGCAGTTTGTAACATACCTATCCTTCAATGTAAAAAGGCTGCAAAGGTGTTAATCAAAAAAGTGCATTATACATAAAGACATTGCCTCTATGAAGAATCGCCTTAACGAGTCATCAAATTTTCGAATCTTCTGCCTGTTACTGACATACATCACTGGGCAACATATTGGCATAATCCCGCCTGCCCGTGAAATACGACCACTCTGTCCTGCCCGCAAACACTTGCGCTAGTTAGTGTGTTTACATCATGTCAAGAAGACGCTGTGTTCTGCGCTGTGAAAGCAAGTTTGTTTTGTTTTCATTGCCGAAAGATGATGATGTGAAGAATCAGAGGATAAAATTAATTTTTTCCATGATATCATAGCAATACAATTCGAACCTTTTGTTGTGTGCTAGTAATTTTACCAAGGACTGCTTCTCAAATTCTGGCTTTTATCTTTGACTTCTAATCTTCTTTATTTGGACCAACAAGTACTGTAAATAGCTCTGATAATTCGCTATAAACCCACTATATAAAAAAAATGCGTGGATTAATGTGGACTGTCGTTGTTCTAATTCATTTAATAACAAAGAATGTAACTTAGACATATTTTAGTTTACAGACTGTATTGTTTCATCAGTTAGTCATATTAGTACTTGTAACGTATCCACCATTATTGTTTTGTTATGTGTTTACAGTTTAGCAGCTAAACTTTAGCTGTGGGCATGATTTGCTTGCATAAGTGTTAAACAAAATGTTTTTATGTCATTATTTTAAAGCGGATTGGCGCATTATATTATTGTTTTATATAAAGGTGTGTGCTCAGGGTTGCTACTCAGAACTAGCCCTAGCGCATTTCGAGGAGGTCCCCCATTAAAAAAACAAAATTGCAGGAGCTAAATATGGCGTTTTTGGGGTCGCTTCAACCCGCGGCATCAAAAACAACCATGGACTTGGCAACACAGATGATAGCGCTCGCTAACTTGTTCAAGAACTCCTCACTGTGCATCACAACAGGCTGGGCCAGCTGACCAATTAAAGCAAAGTAGGCCTATGGAAGGGAGGGATTTACAGACATTACACTCAAAACTGATTCAAACCAACCATTTTGAAATCATTGACAAATGACTATGTATAAATGTATATTCTGAGAAAATTACAATGTTTTCTGATCTTAAATGCATTTAAACCTATTGTAGGGGACTCCAACACAATATTACAGTAGAACACTTATGAACCATAACCAAAACTATGTGATCTGCTCTTTAAATGTTTTCATGCCTGAACTGGTTACCCTTTTCCATACAATTACAATGAAATATTCTTCAAAAAGGATGCAAAAGCACATCAGAAATATAAAATGGTAAATACGCTATATTGCATGTCTTCTGAAACCAGACTCAATTCAACCAAGTTTAACTCCTTGACTCATTCATCGAGAGCTGAAAGTTCAAGAGCGAAGTAGCTGTCTGGTTTGTGAACCTTTTCTTCGTTTTGAGTCATTTCTTTTCAGTGAATCAGTTGATCTGATTAACAAGATAAGTGATTCATTCACGAATCAGACTGATTTGGTTCACAAGTTTACATCACTGACTCAATGATTCAGTCGCAGTGGGGAGAGGGGGAGATTATTAGAAAATAAAGACTTCAATTTCTGTTTGTTTTAAACAAAAGCTAAAGTATGATTTCAGAACAAATGGAATTTAGCATTTGAGTGTTATGGACCCCTTTTTTGATCATTTTATGGCCCTTTGGATCTTAAAGCTTGAGAGGCTTCAAGGGTTAGTTCACTCAAAAATGAAAATTCTGACATTAATTACTCACACTTGTGTCGTTCCAAACCCGTAAGCACTTTTTGATGACATCCGAGAGATTTCTGACCCTGCCTAGACATTGACACAACTGATGCATTCAAGGCCCAGAAAGGTAATACGGACATCAGTGGTTCAACCTTAATTTTATGAATTTTATTGTACACAAATAAAACAAAAACAACTTTATTCAACAATTTCTTCTCTTCCATGTCAGTTTTTTTTTTTTTTTGCAGAAAGCTTTTGAATTTCATCAAAAATATCTTAATTGGTGTTCCAAAGTTCTTATGGTTTGGGAACGACATGAGGGTGAGTAATTAATGACAGAATTTTTATTTTTGTGTGAACTATTGCTTTAATATATTGATTATATTCCGTTTTGTGAACCTTTTTACTCAAGCAATTAACAGTATTAACTATAAGAACATTGTACCTGTAGGACCTGAGGTTAAGTACTTGCTCAAGGATACTTGGTTATCCAAAGCAACTTGCTGGAGGGCACAATGAGACCAGCTCAGTGCCCCTTTGTTTATAGGTTACTTGGATTAATTCCGGAAAATGATAATTATGATAGTAGCCCAGCTCCATCAGTAGGTAACTGCTATCCTTATCAAAGCCATAAAGACGACAGCATAGAACTGTGTTGATACAGTACTGACTTGAAACAGTTTGATACTGTGCAAGTGCTACTGTCCACTAACATTCATTACTTGAATGAATGGTCAAAGGAGCCGTCGCATGCTTCTATGCAACGGTCTGTCCACTAGCGGTTGGAGGATTCCTCTGTTTGTTATCACTTGACCGACTGCATTTACACAGTCAACCCCCGCTGCTTATTTTGCTGGTCGCACAGTTTACTATAGCGCGTCTAGGCCCTGTCCTTGGAGCGTGTCCAGTAATGACTACTACTGTCGGCCCCCCCTCTTCCGTCTGTCTTCAACGCAGGACAACCTGCTGACACACCAACCGCCAATCTGTGGGAAATTTTTTCCTGGAAAGCAGCATATTACAGAGGCTCTGCAGCTGTGCATTTAACCGTAGCAATAAATGTGCTTCTAGATATTATATTTAACATACATTTCTGTGGAGACCTCCTACAACGCTGAGCATACGGAAAAACTAGTTGAATGCTTCTTGATCTGCTTGATAAAGGCTTGAAGAGTGCTAAGTGACCCTTTGATAAGCTCCGCCCCTCTTGGTTTCTGTTGCTAAAGCTTTTTATGGTCAACTGAATGGAAAGAAGCCTCATCTGGCAGCAATTACAAGCTATAACATTAGTTTAAGAGAAAAAAAAAATTTCCTAATGTTTTTTTTTGTCTGCCTGTCTGCAGGGATCTTTTTTCAAGCAACAATAAGCTGATCATTAAAATTCTATACTTTTTTACATAAATGAAATGTGAAAAAAGATAATTTCATGATAAAAATTTAATATTAATTAAAAAAAATTAAATAATAAATATTAAAATAAATAAATAATAAAAATTACATTAAAACTAACATATACATTTAATAATTTTCAATATTCATATTAATATTTAATATTAATAACATTTAATATTGTCCGCGCCAATAGTCCCGTGGGCAGCGCGTCCTATCCCGATCCCGTCCCCCCTCTTTCTCTCCCACTTTGCTTCCTGTCTACAGTACTGTCCTATTTTAATAAAAGACAACAACGGCAAAAATAAATCTTAAAAAAATAATAATAATATTAATAACATTTTTTGCTACAAATGCATTTATTTATCAAAACATTATAACAAACAATATAGAAAAAAATATATTCAATAATTTAATAACTATTCAATGTAATTTTTTAGGAAATGTCAAATGAATGATCTCATATTGCACAATATAATCAGTGTTGCCAAGTCCATGGTTTTCCCACAGAATTGGGCTACTTTAACACCGTTGTCGCAGGTTATTTTTTATGTTCGCAGGTTGAAGTGACCAAAATAACGTTATATTTATCCCCTAAAATACAAATTTACCAGAGAAACCCACACACACACACACACAAAAAAAAGAAAGTGTAATGAGATTTTTAACTGTGGACCCCCTCGAAGCGACTGGGCTAGTTTTGAGTAGCAACTGGGTGGGTTTTATGTAAAAACCTGGCAACCCTGATTGTAATGTTGTAATGTAAAAAAAAAGCTATGAGCAATAACAGCTGATATTAAGATTCTATACTATTTTGTGTACATAAAAAAAAATCCACTTTAAAAACAAATGTTAAATACTTCAAATGCATTCAGTTATCACACAATTATAAAACACGGTATAAAAACTACGTTTACAAAATTTGTATTTATGAATGCTATGAAGTTATTTGTTGTAAAACAATAACTTTAAATAAAGATTTTTAAATGCAAAAAAAGGAGAAAATAAGTATGGCACAATTAAATATCTAACGTCAACTGACAATAAATCAACCAGTCAATCAAATATCAACCAATATGGTCCAGAATATGCCTGTACTATGAGCGGAATCTAAACATAAATAAAAAGAATGCATCATCACAAATCCTTAAAAAGGATTTTTGTGTCATTAAGCAACTAAAAAAAACAGCTTGCACATTCTTTTTGCACTGTAAATGATGAAGGAGTGTTATGAAGTGAATATTGTCTTTGTTTACCCTCCGTAGAAGTCTGGAAGACTTCAGCCATTCTCTTCCTGTCATGCTTCACTGGGCTGCGAGTCTGGCTCAGGATTGTGTGTGGGTAGAGGTTCACACCCTGTTTTCATTAACGACAGTCCAGATGTGTCTGTTCACTGGACACTACATTTTACATTCATGCTGCCTGAGCCCAAGCCAGATACCCTGTATATATATATATATATATATATATATACAGAGAGAGAGAGAGAGAGAGAGTGAGCAAGAGAGAGAGAGAGAGATATTACAGTAGGGGGACCATCAAAACACCTGTGTGGGAGCGAGTCTCCACAGCCTTTGAATCCACACTAGGAAACAAAAAAAAAGAANTATATATATATATATATATATATATATATATATATATATATATACACAGAGAGAGAGAGAGTGAGCAAGAGAGAGAGATATTACAGTAGGGGGACCATCAAAACACCTGTGTGGGAGCGAGTCTCCACAGCCTTTGAATCCACACTAGGAAACAAAAAAAAAGAAGTTTTGAAGTTGGGACTAAACGGTGCATGCTGGGAATGGCACGCTGTTAAAAAAAAAATGTAGAGACGAATAGGGAACGAGAAGGGGAGTGGGCTAATCCCCCGAAGCATCCATATATTGCTCCTTACTCCTCTCCCACTGCTTGTAAACGGCCTGGAATGTAACATGTTGTCTTTGGACCCCGTGTGTGTGGATGTCTCCAGTATGGAGAGATTTATGTGCGCAGACGTTGCCTAAAGCTCCCTCTTTTTGACTTTTAACAAGGGGCTTTGAAGCAAGGGTAGAGCCTTCCAGCATTAAAGTAATATCAGAGGCACATTCTTTCATTTCGTAGTCAGTTATGCATTGTATCTTTGTGTGGCGGCTGTATCTTTGTCAACGTGTTATGTCTGGCAGATACAACATCTGAGAAATGGGTCAAAATGAGTTTGTATTTGCCCTTGTAATAGTCGATCTTCTCTCGAGCGAAGTTTGCGACGCATAAGAGCGCATTTTAAAAGAAGTGGTACTTTCAGAGCACTTTAAATATTCCTCAGAACTCAGATGTTAACAGTATACATATATTATTCTTTATTTTCAAGTGCACTAATGTTCGAAGTACACCAGACATTTTTAACATCAAGCTGTCGAAAAGTAAAAAGTCTAAAACCCATGTGACCGAATTCAAGCTGGACTTCCTCTTTCCAGTCTCGTTCTGTATGTAGGGCACAACTTCTCCGACTTTTACTTTCTTTAATGAGTGTGGAAGGGAAGGGAGCTACTACTTCTTCTTCAACTTCTCCATCTGAATCTCATGTTTTTCAAGTAGACTTTACGCCACAATCAAATGCCTGTGGACTCTCCGAAAAAACAAATCAAGACATCCCCCTGCTTTCACTTACCATATCTAATCTTTAAATCCCCTTTTGGGGCTGGTCAGTCCCCCATGTGAAATTTAAGATGGGGAGAGCAGGGGGATCTTGGAAAGCCATTTACTTAACTGTTTATAAAAGCCACATGAAGGAAACTTTGCACAAATCCCCTTAACCGCTGGTGAAAGAGCTTGTTTCCACACGGACACAACGAGCAGCGAGTACAAGACTGGAAGTGAACAAAATGGAAAGAAATCATCAATAAAATGATCTCGCCAAGGTAGGATTGAGGATAGGTGATTTTACACAGTCTTGGTCACATTTTGGGAAGCCGAAACTAAAGTATTTCCCACTCTAAAATGATATCAATCTTCTGCAAAGACTACAGTCTGTTCCAGATAGTGGGCGGTCATACATCTGACAGGAAGAAAAAATTAGACTCAGTCAATAGGCCTTCCTGTAAGCTGCCTGCATGACTTCTCGGGTGTCGGGCAATGGTGGGGTCGGTATTGACTGAGGTAGTTTCAAAACCGATACAAAGAGTAACTATATGTTTCATGCACCAAATTTGCTAGTTTAGTTCATGGCGGCGGTATGACAATGTCAATGGTTATGATGCCTAAATGATGAGCAAACATCACTGACTAAAGCTGGTTGCACACTGGACGAGAAGCATAGCAACTCTGGACAATTTTGTGTGCTCAAGTTTAAGGCAGCAGCGCAAGAAAAGGAAATCTAATCTCCATACAGGCCAAAGTTCACCTTAAGAACGAACAAAGTGGCATCAACGAGAGGTACAGAATAAGGACTTGAATTTCATCACAAAAAGTTTAAAAACAGTTGAATACAAGATTAGTTCTCTCCATTATTAAAATTTCCTGATAATTTACTCACCCCATGTCATCCAAGATGTTCATGTCTTTCTTTTTTAGTCAAAAATTAAGTTTTTTGAGGAACACATTCCAGGACTTTTCTCCATATAATGGACTTCAATGGGGATCAACGGGTTGAAGGTCCAAGTTGCAGTTTCAATGCAGCTTCAAAGGGCGTGATCACGTGATTACGTAATGCGTAAAGTCATGGCTGTGAATCACACAGCTAGTGCAAGACGAGCATTTGTGGTTAAAAAGTATAGAAATTTTATTTATTTATTTATTTATTTTTTTACAAAATTACTGATTATTTCACTTAGCCAAACCTTTTTTCCTCGTCTGGGACCACATAGAGCCATTTGAAGCTGCAATTTGAACCCATTGGTCCCCACTGAAGTCCACTATATGGAGAAAAATCCTGGAATGTTTTCCTCGAAAACTTTAAAGTCCCCCTGTAGTGAAAATCAAGTCTTTTATATGTTGTTTATTTGTCTATGTGGTGTTTTAATATGCTTTTAGACAAATCATGTGCCAATCCATTAATCAAAAACATTGCTGAGTATTTTCTCCTTAAAACTGTAGTTTCCCAAAGGCTGTCCCAAAACAAGGTTTGAAACAGCCTATTTTTTGCTATATCACAAACTTCGATAACCAGTCACATCAATGGACAGATTCCTATCATTAGCATGCAAAATATACCAATAGGAGTACCAGCACAAAACCAAAAATTAAATAGAGCATTTAATAGCGCATATAGAGCGTTAAATAGAGCAAAACCGCTAGCCGCTATCTTGAATAATAACACGTGGCAACAGTGTAAAAGTAGCCTGGAGTCAGACCCACCTCTCCTGCATTGTGTCTGCACTTCACACAGTGTTGCAAGGTCTGCGGGCTACTTTCATACTGTTACTGCGGGTTGTTTTTCATGTCCGCGAATGGAAACGACCCCAATAATGTAATATTTAGCCACTGGAATTTTACCAGAGCGATTTTTACCATGGGACCACCCCTTCGAAACGCAACTGGGCTACTTTTGGGCTAGTTTTGAGTAGCAGGTTTTGTTGTAAAAACCTGGCAACCGCGTGTGCTCGCAAGCACAAATTGGAATCGCAAACTAGGCTGCATTCGAGTCTTCAAAGCATACTGAAGACACAACATCGTCAAGTAAGTAACTTCTAGTAATTATCCACTGTAGTTGTCCGCTAGTAAAAACATAGTTTAATCAGTCATTATCCGTGTATCGCCATGATATCGCGTTTACTACACTTCAGTTAGTGGATCAGAAGGCTCTGGCTGGTGTGACTGAGTGGAGGCGGGGCTATAATTTGCATATTCATAGATCCATGTATAGTAAATGAGGCAAGGGAGATATAGTTACATTCAAGCTGTTTTAAGGCACGAGAAAATGATTTTCACAAGAAAAAAAAAGTCATTTTGATGATAAAAAAAATGAGTTTTAAGAGAGACTTTAATTTATTTTCGACTGAAGAAAGACATCTTGAATGACATGGGGTGAGTAAATTATCAGGAAATTTTAATTCAGGAGTGAGTTTTGGAGAAAAAAAACAAAAACAAAACACATTTTGTGCTTCACGGAAGAAAGAAAGGGCACGTACTTGCAATACTTCTAAGACATTACAAATTGCTAAATGTAAGATGAAAAAACCTACAACACTAAAATAAATGTGGCCTGCTCTTGCTATCCTGTCAGAGATCCCCTTTCTTTGGACCAGAAAACCCACTGCAGCGGAAGGGCCTCATTTAGAGAAACAGAAAGGCAAGGCAGAGGAAAAAAAATAAAAAAGGGAGAGAATAAATCCCTTTCTCAGGAAGATTAGTGGCTGTCCCTTTAGAGTGGGCTGTGGATGGAGCAGCTTTTTAAGCCACATTTTTCTCTGCCAGTGGCTTGACCCCCGGTGCATTGCCTCTCTCCCCTGGGCTGCCCGCTGTACTGCTCCCTGCTCCTCCCACCCAGCCTCCCTACCCATTCTTCACCGTCTCTACGGAGACCTACTCAGGAGGGATAAAGAAATACCTCTTCTTCCTTGACATAGTGCTGGAGACCAATCTAGAACTGCTCTGTGCGTTTTCACTAATGTAAAAAAGGTGGAAAAATCAACTCAGCCTGCTTATGTCAAACTAGGAACTTGTAATGTCACGGGGCAGGGGGAGGGATAACATCTTGAAAAAATATTTCACTTTTTGCATACAAAATATTAAGCAGCACATCAACATAAATAATAAAAAGAATGTCAGCATATTAGAATGCTTTCTGAAGGATCATGTGACAGTGTAGACTTTGCAATCACAGGAATAAATTACTTTATTTGGTCATTTTACATTCTAATAATATTTCACAGTATTATTAATGTTTTTACTGTATTTTGATCAAATAAATGCAGCCAAGTGAACTGGCTTTAGTTGGGATCATGTCAGGACACATTAAATTCGAGAACACCGGTTTAAAATTTGGCCTGAACTGGTGGGAAAGAATGCGTTGTGGTGGTTGGAGGAATTTCTTTGCAGATTTTCCTTTGAAACACTGACACCTTTCCTCATTCCTGCTCGGTATCATGTACCTACACCAAGCACACGTTGTTTCGGGGTACTGAACAAAAGTTGGACCGAGCAGCTAATAAATCCTGCAGATCCCCTGTAACCACTAAACTGACCTCAATAAAACAAATTCTGCACCATAAAAGTCTGAGCAAAAGCTGTAAATAGACATAAAAGTGAGACGAAACAAAAGGTATTGAATAGCACAGAAATGCTTTAAATAAGTTGAGCCCTGCACTGGAGATCTATCGCCCTGCAGGGTTCAGATCCTCTAACTCTACTCAAACACACTTGAACCAGAGAATCCAAGTCTTCAGATTCACTGGCAATTACAGACAGGGTTTGAAATAAACCATGCAGGGAGGCAGATCTCCAGGGACAGGACGAAGTACGTGTGGGTAATTGTCCTAACGTTTTTAAAGAAGAACCAAGAATTTCTTCACATATTGCATTTGTTCAATAATTGCTTTTCAGAAGGGACAGTTTCTGTCATTTTGTTCCTTATGTTGTTCCAAACCGGTAAATGCTTATGGGTGTACAGTATCAAGAGTCAGCAAGCTGGAGAAACTCAAGAAAAGGTTAAGCATGATTTGTGAATGAATCATTCAGTCCAGTTCTGTACTGGATCAGTGATTCATTGAAAAGATCAGACTAATAAGAATCATTTGCTCAAGAACTGGGCATAACTGCTTAAGAACAAGGTAAGCTGGGTTGTATCACAATTTCCAGTGAACAATGACTCAATTTTCATTCATATGGATCTATTTAAATTATAACATTTAAAGCCTGAAAGGTTAAGCATCTGTTTATTCTAACTTTATGTAAAGAAAACAACCAGGATGTTCTTTAGGTTAGGAATGACATGAGGATGAGTAAATGGTGACAGAATTTTATTTTCTTTTTCTTTTAATACCTTGTTTTATCCTTTATGGAAAAATAACGTATACAGTGTAACACAGGGTCGGTAATTAGTGTTGGGCGATAAGCTCAATTTTCAT